>ML677352.1:47286119-47394858 GCA_007922305.1 Dermatemys mawii
GACGAAGTGGGTATTAGCCCACGAAAGCTTATGCTCTAAAATTTTAGTTAGTCTTTAAGGTGCCACAGGACTCTTTGTCATTATTATTACTAGCATTTATCCTCCAGGCTATATCTGAGAAATTAAAATCTCCCATGATCACGCAGTTCCCATTAGTATTTACTTCATTAAAAACATTAAAGAAGTCCCTATCCATATCCAGATTAGATCCCGGTGGTCTATAACACACCCCAAGCACTATCCCAGGGGAGGCTTTAGTAGTTTTCTTCCCCAGTATGATCTTTGCCCAGTCAGACTCTGTCTTATCCATTCCATAGCTTCTTATTTCTTTACAGTCTACCTCAGGGGTGGGCAAACTATGATCCGTGGGGTGGATCCGGCCTGCAAGCTCCTCCTATCTGGTCCCCGAGCTCTGGCTGGGGAGGTTGTTCTGGCCCCTCCCAGTGCATCGCGTGAGCAGCGCTCTGTGCGGTGGGTCAGCATGGTCCCATGTCTGGCTCCATGTGGTAAAAGGGCCAGGCCGGGGCCGGGCCAATGGGGTTGGATGAGGGTCTTGGGGGGTGGTAAGGGGATGGGGAACGGTGCGTTGGATAGGGTGTGGGAGTCCCAGCGGGCCTGTCAGGGCGTGGGAGTGTGGCTAGGGATTGGGGCATTCAGGGGACAGGGAGTAGCGGGGTTGGATGGGGTTCTGGGGGGTGATCTCTGGAAGGGGTGGTCAGGGGATAAGGAGCAAGAGGCTTAGATACAGGGTGGGGTCCTGGGAGGGCAGTTAGAGTGTGTGGGTCTCCGTAGAGGGCGATCAGGGGACAAGGGGTGGGGGGTTTGATGGGTTAGGAGTTCTGAGGGGGGCAGTCAGGGGGCGGGAAGTGGGTTTGGGTCTGATAGAGGGCAGGGCCAGGCTGTTTAGGGAGGCACAACCTTCTCTACCCAGCCTTCCACACAATTTTGAACCCCAGCGTGGCCCTTGGGCCTAAAAGTTTGCCCACCCCGGTCTACCTCATCATTGATATACAATGCTACTCCACCATCTTTACCTTTATTTCTGTCTTTCCTAAACAGCACATGCCCTTCAATGCCTGTACTCCAATCATGACTACTCTTCCACCATGTTTCTGTTATCCCTGCTTTAAGCATGTAAATAACTCTTCTTTCCTTTTCCTATATAATACATCTTTAGATAGTTTATTATAGTGTTGACTACGAGCATTGTCTTTCGTGTTAGATCTGAGGGGAATTGACCTGGGGTAGGTGATGGGACACTGGAAGTAACCGGAATGTTGCTGTGATCCTTGATGTAAGGGGCCATCTGTCAGAAAGGCAGGCTCGTATGGGTTGCCAAGACAGGTTAGAGCACCCCAGGAGGCTCTCTGTGCCGGAGGAGTTCACATTTTCTGACTGGTTGGCGAAATCTAAGCGTAGAGCTCACGGCCAACTTGGGGTTTGTACCCTGCTTCTTAACAGTCTGCCCTGAGGTTGGTACCCATGCTCTAGGGCACCCGCACGGCAGTGTGACATGAGGCACAGAGAGGGGCGGTGACGTAATCAGGGTAATACCAGTGCATCTGTGCCAGAGCTGGGCACAGAACCCGGCTCTCCTTAGTCTTTACAGCACGCCTAACTGTGCATGGTGCACCCTGTTGTTATACCCCACCTTCCTCTCCTTCCTAATGGTGTAATTCAGCCATGGCCCCATCCAGCCACAGACATGCCATGCCTCCCTCCCACCCTATACCCTTTAATGGGGGCAGCTACTAAACACATGAGATGCCAGTGATGTCCAGAGAGCCGCGGAAAGCCAGTCGCATGGACACAGGCCATGTGAGATTTCCTAAGGCCTTCTACCAAAACAGCTCTTCCTCAGCCAGTTTCCAGAGCTTCAATGTGGGCTGCTCACCACAGAGCTGGAGTCAGCACTCCCCCTAGAGAGTAATGGTGAGGGATGAGTTACCCAGCTGTGCTGGGTGAGTGGTGGGAGACACTTCTAAGAAAGGGTCAAAACAAGCCAAGGAGGCAAAATGTGAGTTAAACACCATGCTAAAGAACAGTGCAGTTAATCTCTTACATTTATTTTCCTTTAGTGCATGGGAAGTCTGTAGTCAGCAGCTGTTACACAATTAAAATACAGATTAATATAAAAACAGTTTCTGGAATATAAGTGTCTGTGTTTTTCCACTTCCTTAAAATGCCACCTAATAATGACTTGATAAACTTCAGAAACCCACCTAGAGGAACTCTACATTTTTAAAATGAAAATTTCTTCCCTAAAAGGTATATATTACCATTGTATGCCAGTCGCCACAAGAAAATAATCTTCTCACTTAGAGCCAGCTTATTCAGTGAATCAGGAATTTGGTATTCATTAAATGTAATTACACTTTAATTGAAGTTTAATTGGTTTTTTTTTTTTTTTTAAGTTTCAATGCTGTAAGCCATGCAGCCAAAGAAACATAGGGGTAGGCTAGCTTGCATAGGCTGCCGTCCATTTCATAAGGCGCTGAGGCCCTTGACTTGTCATAAGGGTCGTGTTCTCTGACTGGGCTGAAATCTTCTACAATAGAAGAGTTGCTCCTGGTTAGGAGAGCGCCTGTCAGAATTCTTCCTGCCTGCAGCTCGTGACTAGACTGCTGTGGCTTTCTGTGAGTCTGGATGTTGCATGTATTAACACAAACATAGTCTTCAGCCATATCCATTCTTCACTTTAATTGGGGCTCACACAGCATCTGTAAACTAAATGAAAGAACATGGTTTGTATTTGATTTTCCGCACCCCCTGAGCAGTGGAGTTATACCGACATAAGTGGTGGTGTAGGCCAAGTCTGAGGGCCAGTCAACACTACCAGCCTTTACTGGCGCCGCTCTAGCATGGCTGGTGAAGACGTGCCATGCCAACAGGAGAGCGTGCTCTCGTTGGCATAATGACACCACCTCAATGAGAGACACAAGCTCTGTCTGTTGACATAGCGTGGGCTGGACACCACTTGAAGTTGCTGTAACCTACATCGCTGGGGGGGTGGCGGCTTTTTCACGCCTCTGAGTGATGTAACTTACCTCGCCTTAAGCAGTAGTGTAGACCAACCCTGACAGCCCCAAACTAGATTGTGTGTTTTGCAGACACACACACCAAGCCTTGGCCCTAGAGACGCTCATGCATGTGCTTATCTTTAAATGCGCAAGTAATTCAACGGACGTCACTGAAACAACGGATGAGCTTAAATGTGTACAGGATTGGGCCCAGAGTCCGTCCCTACCCCAAAGTGTTTATTGAAAAACAAAATGTAGATGTATTTTCAAATGAAATGGATTTTCTTCAGATATAATTAAAAAAAACTTTTAAAAATATATATTTTTACTGCCTATGGCTTAAAATGTAAAACTAGGGAATTTAAAACTAATATAAAGCACAGATACACTCTCCTTCAATCACGGTGAAGGACAAACTAACACACTGCACACCTCATTTTACGAGACAGGTTTATTTTATTTATCTATTCCTAGGCATTTCTGTTGTGTCATCACCCCAGCATGCGAATGCTGGAAGACAGCTCGTGTGTGTAGTAAAATCTGGCGGTGTGACTTAGGGCAGCAGCAAAACTGATACTGAAAAGATTGCCATATTGAAATGGGGAGCGTTGAGGTATTCCATTATAGCACGGACTGCAGGGTTGCAAAAAATTCTATATTGTTCCCCTTAGCAAATCTGTATTACTCTGAGTTCCAGTGTTTCATAGCTTACACGTAAGAGCTCGCTGCTTAGCGGGTTCTGGAATTGTGCTGTGTTCTTGCTTGCTGGTGGGGCGGTTTCCAGGGCTGCTGCTCTGCAGGTGACAGGACTTGGTGTTGTCCAAATTGCTGACATTACAGTTTCAGAAAGGTGGGCAGGAGAGGAGACCTTCTAATTATCGAAGTAATGCTCCTCTGACTCTTGTTTTCTCTTTCTCTTTTGTTTCAGCTGACTGGAATTATTCAAGGCATGGTGGATGGGCAGCCAAATCTCCAGCAAGTGCTCGAGGTAAGCAGGATAACCTTTAGTTCCTGAACTTTGACCTCTACTCCCCCATCTTTGCCCCCTCCGGGGAATTGAACCGCGTAATTTGACTATGATTACGGCTTCATTAGAATAACATTTGCTGTCACGTCGGTGACATGCTGTTGAGAGTATTGAACCATTGATCTGTCATTCCCAGCTGTTCATGTCAAGGGTACTGACAAGATGTCCAAACTCCTGCCCGCAGACAGGAGAGGAGGCGATTCGTACTTGAGCCAGTCTTAAAGAGCCAAGACATTGCTTTAGAGTGTTGCATGGGAGCTGTTCCCTCCTCCCCACCACCATTAAATTAATGCGTCTACCTATTTAAGTGCTCAATAATACACAAAGTATAGGTCTCTAAAACCTAATCTGTGGAATGTGCAAATGTGGATAAAGTCTTAATAATGCCATCTGCTTAATGTTGAATTCCTGCAGCATTTAGGATTAATTAGCTTGAAAGTATTTTGCCATTAATAGCTTTTGTTGCTAGTCAAATACTGAGGGAAACCTCCTCCAGGAGAGCCCACTCTGGCTGCAGTTCAGTGCGTTGTCTCTGTCAGGATTTCCGCTGCCGTGTGGCCTAATTGTTCCTAATCAGAATGATTGCAACAATTGCTTATGTGAGGAAATCAAATTAAAGGCTTTAACACTATCTGTGGAGACAGCTCGCTCACATCAGGGATTTTAGAAAGGTTACAAGTGCGGTTTCTCGCTCTTGGGGCCCTGTGGTGCTGAGACAGCTGGGGAGGCGACACCGCAGCCCCTGGGACTCGAAGCGGTGAGTGGAGAAGAAAAGCATCTAGAGCTTCTCACTGGTGAACGATCCTGCTGCTAAGGGAGCTGCTTCGACCAGTCTTGGAAGGAGCCTCGTGTTACATCCCCAGCCTGAAAGACAGTGTCAGTGAAACAGGGAATTCTGTGCTTGGCCAGCACCTGCCATCCAAACCGCATCCCGAAGCACGGTCTGGAGAGAAGTAATAGGGCATGGGTGGAGCCAGTCAAGTGCCAGAGTTAAAAGTCTGGGCCAAGGGTGATGCCAAGTTCTGTGTAAGTTGAGAGGGGAGCGGAAGGAGATGACTTTGGACTTCCAGAGGGTCCCTTGCTCAGGAGAAGCACTTGGAGGCAAGGCATTTAGCTGAGGGAATCGGAGCTGAAGCCACAGGTTTCCCAGGCCAAGCCAGGCAGACTCGTGGACGGGGGCAGGATCACACAGGCCACCCAACTGCCATGTGATCCTCCTTTAATTAATTGCTTTGGTGCCAAAACTTCACTTTAATTAGAGTATTGATGTTAAATAAATGTGGTTGTATGGCTACCTCTTGGACAGTTGGATTTTTTGGCCGTTGCTGAGTGTATAAACTAATATGTTCATAGAATCATAGAATATCAGGGTTGGAAGGGACCTCAGGAGGTATCTAGTCCAACACCCTGCTCAAAGCAGGACCAATCCCCAACTAAGTCATCCCAGCCAGGGCTTTGTCAAGCCAGGCTTTGAAAACCTCAAAGGAAGGAGATTCCACCACCTCCCTAGGTAACCCATTCCAGTGCTTCACCACCCTCCGTGTGAAATAGTGTTTCCAGATATCCAACCTAAACCTCCTGCACTGCAACTTGAGACCATTACTCCTTGTTCTATCATCTGGTACCACTGAGGACAGTCTAGGTCCATCCTCTTTGGAACTCCCTTTCAGGTAGTTGAAAGCAGCTATCAAATCTCCCCTCAGTCTTCTCTTCTGCAGACTAAACAATCCCAGTTCCCTCAGCCTCTCCTCGTAAGTCATGTGCTCCAGCTCCCTAATCATTTTTGTTGCCCTCCACTGGACTCTTTCTAATTTTTCCACATCCTTCTTGTAGTGTGGGCCCCAAACTGGACACAGTACTCCAGATGAGGCCTCACCAATGCTGAATAGAGGGGAAAGATCACGTCCGTCGATCTGCTGGCAATGCCCCTACTTATACAGGCTAAAATGCCATTAGCCTTCTTGGCAACAAGGGCACACTATTGACTCATGTCCAGCTTCTCCACTACTGTAACCCCTAGGTCCTTTTCTGCAGGACTGCTGCCTAGCCACTTGGTCCCTTGTCTGTAGCAGTGCATGGGATTCTTCCATCCTAAGTGCAGGACTCTGCACTTGTCCTTGTTGAAGATCATCAGATTGCTTTTGGCCCAGTCCTCTAATTTGTCTAGGTCCCTCTGTATCCTATCCTCCAGCGTATCTACCACTCCTCCCAGCTTAGTGTCATCTGCAAAAGTGTTGAGAGTACAGTCCATGCCATCCTTCAGATCATTAATGAAGATATTGAACAAAACCGGCCCCAGGACCTACCCTTGGGGTACTTCACGCAAACATCCCTATATGGAATAGACTTATTCTTGGAAAACCAGTGGAGTTCCTTAGAAATTACTTGTACAACCTGCAAAATTTCATAGAGAATGAAAACCTTTCTATAGCTTTTGTAGGCATCCTATAGAATCCTGTAGCAGGAATCTAATTCTCTGTTAAATCCTGTGGGATGATTTAAAAACAAAATCCATAGAAAGAACCCACAGAAAAGAAGTTTCCATAACTGTTTGGTCTGCCTAATCTGTAGGTTCTGTCTGTCATTCAAGTCCTGTCTTACACCCAGGCCTGAGCTTGCTGGGTCAGAGATTGTCTGCTTTGCTCTTTGTCTGTACAGTTCCCAGCACAGTGGGGCCTTGACCTTGATTGAGATTCTTAAACTCTTCTGCAAAGCAAATAATATATCTGCCTATTTCTAGATTAAAATGGGATTATGCATTTGGCTTCTCTGGAGGTTGTTGGTTTAGGCAGCCTGGCTGTTGCTACCTGTATTTCAAGTGTGGGTGAATAAGGCAGTTGTCTGCTGCTATAGGTGGCCACGTTCCTTCCCCTCTCCATCTCTGGTCATGGAGAAAGCTTCTCTGAAAAGTGAGTTCTCAGGTAGTAGCAGCCACGCTGTAGAGAAGCCTGTATTGCCGTTACTGCTCCATATGTGCCTAGAACCTCTTCATATGCCAAAGCCATGTGGCCATCTCTAGGAGGAATGTTCTATTTCAGCAGATGCACACATCACGGGTGGGGAGTGGAGGTGCACTTCCCCTCTTCAAATGTTGCTGAGAATGTCAGCAGCAAGACTGCGTAATGCTGCCATCTGCAGATCTCAAAGCACTTCACAAACACAGAACTGATTCCAGCTGGAACGGTAGAACTGTAAGAAGTAAGGAAAAGGTGTCCAACTCTTCAAAAGCCTGGTGTGTGTGTACTGAGGCTGTAAAGGTGGAGTGCATGCCTGTGCTCCCGGAAGTGCCCATCTTATGTCTCATTCACTGCGACCTAGGTGATGTGCTGTAGGTGAAAAATCCCATCGCGGGGTGGTTGTCCCTTAGAAATGAGGGTGAGTTGAATGAGAATCTCTCATTCATATCTATTTAGTGGCTTATTTTCCTTCAGTTCTCAGGCATGGGGCCTCCTCCATGGTCTCTGGGTTAGTGTCTAGCTTTTTAAACAAGTCGGCAGAACTTCAAGAAATAAGGGCGTGTCTCTATTGGAGGAATCTTTGACATATAATAGGGCTGTCAAGTGATTAAAAAACGATTCGTGATTAGTCGTGCTGTTAAACAATAATAGAGTACCATTTATTTAAATATTTTTGGATGTTTTCTACATTTTCAAATATATTGATTACAATTACAGCACAGAATACAAAGTGTAAAGTGCTGAGTTTATATTTATTTTTATTATAAATATTGCACTATAAAAAACAAAAAAAAGTATTTTTCAGTTCCCCTATTGCAAGGACTGTAGTGCAATCTCTTTATCATGAAAGTTGAATTTACAAATGTAGAATTGTGTAAAAATACCTTGCATTCAAAAATAAAACAATGTAAAACTTTACAGCTTACAAGTTCACTCAGTCTTACTACTTGTTCAGCCAGTTTCTCCAACAAACAAGTTTGTTTTCATTTGCTGGAGATGATGCTACCCACATCTTGTTTACAATATCACTTGAAAGTGAGAAAAATGCGTTTGCGTGGCACTCTTGCAACTGCTGTTGCAAGATATTTCTGTGCCAGATGTGCTAAAGATTCATACGTCCCTTCATGCTTCAGCCACCATTCCAGAGGAAATGTGTCCATGCTGACAATAGGTTCTGGTCGATAACGATCCAAAGCAGAGCGTATCGATGCATGTTCATTTTCATCATCTGAGTCAGATGTCACCAGCAGAAAGCTGATTCTTTTTTTTTTTGGGTGGTTCAGGTCGTGTAGATTCCGCATTAGAGTGTTGCTCTTTTAAGACTTCTGAAAACATGCTCCACATCTCGTCCCTCTGATATTTTGGAAGGCACTTCAGATCCTTAAACCTTGGGTTGAGAGCTGTATCTGTCCTGAGAAATCTCACATTGGTACCTTCTTTGTGTTTTGTCAAATCTGCTGTGAAAGTGTTCTTAAATCGAACAGCATGTGCTGGGTCATCATCTGAGACTGCTATAACATGAAATATATGGCAGAATGCGGGTAACTCAGAGCAGGGGACATACACTTCTCCCCAAAGGAGTTCAGTCAGAAAATTTAATTAACACATTATTTTTTTAACAAGTGTCATCAGTATGGAAGCATGTCCTCTGGAATGATGACCAAAGCACGAGGAGGCATGTGAATCTTTAGCGCATCGGGCACATAAATATCTTGTGACACCAGCTACAACAGTGCCGTGTGAACACCTGTTCTTACTTTCAGGTGACATTGTAATTAAGAAGTGGGCAGCTTTCTCTCCTGTAAATGTAAACAAACTTGTTTGTCTTAGCGATTGGCTGAACAAGAAGTAGGACTGAGTGGATTTGTAGGCTCTAAAGTGTTACATTGTTTTGTTTTTGAGTGCAGTTATGTAAAAAAAAGAATATCTATATTTGTAAGTTGCACTTTCACAATAGAGATTTCCCTATAATACTTGTATGAGGTGAACTGAAAAATACTATTTCTTTTGTTTATCATTTTTACTGTGCAAATATTTGTAATGAAAAATATTAAGTGAGCACTGTACACTTTGCATTCTGTGGTGTAATTGACGCCAATATATTTGAAAATGTAGAAAAACAAAAATATGTAATAAATTTCACTTGCATTCTGTTGCTTAACAGTGCGATTAAAACTGCGATTAATCATGTTTTACTTTTTTGAGTTAATTGCATGAGTTAACGGCAATTAATTAACAGCTCTAAAATATAATGATACAGGTTATTTGATGAAGGGAAGGGAAAAAAGGTAGGGGGGAGCTAAGTAATATTTTAGCTGTATTGTCTCATAAACACTGTATGATTCCTATTCTTCTGTGAGCAGAGCCATTGTAGTGTCTGAGAAGATCATCTCTTCACTGGTCGCCAGTTGTTTCCTGTTGGAAATCTTCCAAGGTCCAAACATGCTCTTGTTGAGATGATGTGAGCGAAGAAAGGGAGAGAGGGATGGGGGCTGCTGCTGGATAAGATCACAATTTTCTCCTTATCTGATTGCGAGGCGCTTATCTGTGTTTAGCTGTTGTGGCTCTTCCCTGTCTACAAAGCTCATCCTCTTTCCCTGCGTTCTTTTCAGAGGGTCGATGAGTGGATGGCGAAGGAAGGCCTCTTAGATCCTAGCGTCAAGTCGATTTTTGTAACCTGCGGAGACTGGGATTTGAAAGTAATGTGAGTATGGAAAGGGGAGCTGCCTGGGGCTTTGTTACTGCATGCTTGTGGGATATGTTTCCTCCTCTCCTATTGGCTAGCTCTTGCTGGTGCAGTGGGATGATTCGTGTAACTTCACGCACGTTTTTGTTTGATGGGGAGGGAAAGAGCTTGGTAATTATTTCCTCTCCCTGTTAATTCCCACGTCTTAGCTCTGCAGGGGCCTTGGCTCAGTTCAAAGCAACACCCACCTTAACAGTGTGTTTCAGTTGATGCTGAAAAACCTGCATGTCCTCTCCGTGCTACCCTGATTCCGGCAACATTACCTGTTTGCCTCCAAGCCCCTAGTCTTTGTCCATTGTGTGATTGTTGGGGGCTATGCATAATCAGAAGTGATAACGGCAGGGGGAACGGGAAGAAGATTGATCAAGGAGAAAAGTTTTGTACATGGTCAGTGGGTAGGGTAGCAAGTGAGTCTGACCCCATACTCCTTTAAGGGTTTAAACTGGGGGCTTTGGGATCGCTCCATTTTTATCCATTATCTCCTCTGAATTGGCCAGCGTGCTAGGATGTTCCTTCTGTCTCTACCCCTTCTGGTCCCTGGCTACTTGATCTCTGCCCCTCTCCAGAGTGCGACCATGTGGCAGGCTTCTAGGATAAATACCTGCCCCTTCCTGAAAACTGTGTTCCAGTTCCCCTGTTGTGCTTCATGTGGCCAGCTCAGCCTCAGGGAATGAAGAGTGTTACCATTTCATGTGGGGAAGAGGGTGAGGGCGGGGGTGGAGGGCTGTACATATGTAGGGTGGTCTTTGGTTCTGTATCCCTGAATCAAGGGATGACCATTGGCTAGCTTTTGTAGTCAAGGCCTTCTCTATCTTCCTGGAGTACCACCTGGACGGTAGTGGTTGGGCCGTCATCTAAAAGAAGAATACAAACCCGGGGTCCAAGGCTAGTGTGCTAGATTGGTGCGCTCAGTAACCGCCGTCACCATTACAAACTGGCTGTTCGGCACTGCAAGTGGCCATTTAGGCATCAGTGTCGCCATTTGCATACATGCATATCGATGCACCATTCTGCATGCGTCTGTGCACATGACATTGGGCCTGCTATTTAAAAGGTAGCCCTCGCTGTCTAAGAAGGAAATGACCCAAAATGCAGTGCAGGCTACGTAGAGTTACTGGGGCACCCGTCATCTCTCAGTGGCTTTGCCTTGTTGAAGTGCCTGGTAAAAGCTGCGGTTTTTATCATGCTCATCTGGCGCAGGCTTGACATGTCCAGCACTGAACCGACATCTACAACTCCTTATTGGCGTTGCTTGGTTTTCAGTTCCACATCTGTTTCCCCTGGTGCTATGGTTAAATAAAATGCACTTAGCCCCGGAGAAGGCTCCATTTCACAATCCGGGGCTTGGCGTAGCTGCTGTTCCTTCTCTGCTTGCGCTCTGGTTAGTGAGGTCTTGAGAAACGGGGACTGAAGTTGCAACTCAAGCCCTGCAGGGATGACAAATCTGCTCTCATCTAGACCAAATCATTGCTTGCTTTCCCTTGTGTTTACCAAGGCCATGCGAAGGATTGAGGTGAACACCATTCCCTTATGTGTCTTGCCGTGGGGGTTAATATCCCCATAATTTTGTATTTAAACTTTTACAAGAGACTAACACAAAGGGGTGTTGGCCTGTCATTTCTGATCTGTTCTCCCCTCTTGGCTCTTCCATGTCTTACTGTTGTAGGATCAAAGCCTGACTCAATACTGCTTCTGGTGTTAATAGGGAGGGGTGCCCATGTACAAGGCCAGTCCTTCTGTCTTTTTCATTGTGCATGTAACTACTTCTCTAGGGGTGTGTACAGCCTAGGTTAGCGTTGGTGTTGAATAGACTACCTTCTAAGTTTGGTGACTAGGCGCTGTCTTTTTGGGAGGGGGCCAGGGCTGTGGTCTCTTTATTTTGGGATTGCTGATTTTTCTTCAAGGCCTCAAACAGCCGTTCAGCATCCCACACGTGTCATCTGGCCTCAAATAAGAAATGCAGAATCTGCTCTAAGAATGCTACCCCGACCTCCTCATGAAAACAGTTCCCAGAGAGTAGTTATCAGTGATTCACTGTCATGCTGAAGGGATGTTGAGTGGGGTCTCTCAGGGATCAGTTTTGGGTCCGGTTCTGTTTGAAATCTTCATCCATGGTTTAGATCAGTGGTGGGCAACCTGCAGCCCATCAGGTTAATTGGACTGCAGGCCGCAAGACATTTTCCTGACTTGGACCGTCCACAGGCACGGCCCCCGCAGCTCCCAGCGGCTGCGGTTCGCCATTCCCAGACAAGGGGAGCTGTGAGAAGCAACAGGCTGCAGAGACGTGCTGGTTGCTGCTTCCCGCCTCTCCCCTTCTCTGGGAATGGCGAACCGTGGCCACTGGGAGCTGTGCGGGGGCCATGCCTGTGGATGGTCCAAGTCAGGAAAATGTCTTGCAGCCCGCAATCCGATTAACCTGATGGGCTGCAGGTTGCCCGCCACTGATTTAGATAATGGCATAAAGAGCACACTTCTGAAGTATGTGGACGATACTAAGGTGGGGGGTTGCAAGTGCTTTGGCAGATAGGATTAAAATTCAAATGATCTGGACAAACTGGAGAAATGGTCTGAAGTAAATAGGATGAAATTCAATAAGGACAAATGCAAAGTTGTCAGCTTAGGAAGGAACAATCATTTGCACACATACAAAATGGGAACTGACTGCCTAGGAAGGAGTACTGTGGGAAGGGATCTGGGGTCATAGTGGATCACAAACTAAACATGAATCAACAGAGTAACACTTGCAAAAGAACCGAACATCATTCTGAGATGTATTAGCAGGGCATGAGAAGTAATTCTTCTGCTCTACTCCACGCTGATTAAGCCTCAACTGGAGTATTGTGTCCAATTCTGGGCACCACATTTCAGGAAAGATGTGGACAAATTGGAGAAGGTCCAGAGAAGATCAACAAAAATGATTAAAGGTCTAGAAAACATGAGCTATGAGGGAAGATTGAAAAAATTGGGTTTATTTAGTCTGGAAAAGAGAAGATGATATCAGTTTTCAAGTATGTAAAAAGTTGCTACAAGGAGTAGGGAGAAAAATTGTGCTCGTTAACCTCTGAGGATAGGACAAAGAGCAATGGGCTTAAATTGCAGCAAGGGAGGTTTAGGTTGAACATTAGGAAAAACTTTGACTGTCAGGGTGGTTAAGCACGGGAATAAATCGCCCAGGGAGGTTGTGGAATCTCCTTCATTGGAGACTTTTTTAAAATCAAAAGACTTTAGGCTATTCCTGACAGGTTTTGTCTAAGATAATTAGTCCTGCCTTGAGTGCAGGGGATTGAACTATATCAGTGGTTGGCAAACTGAGGAGCCGGGTGCCGCAGTGGCCCCAGCCCAAGGGGGGCTTAGATAGCGGGTCTTTGGGGGGCAGGGATCCCAGGATGGAGCAGTCAGGGGACAAGAAGGGGGAGGTTTTGAGGGGGGCAGTCAGGGACAGGAAGTGGGAGGGAGTGGATGAGGGTGGGCCTAGGGCGGGGCTTCCCCGTGGGAGTGCATGCTCAAAATTTTTTTTCTACTAGGGGTGCACGATCAAAAAAGTTTGGAAACCCTGGACTTGATGACCTCTCGAGGCCCTTTCCAGTCCTCTGATTCTATCCTTGGCATCTAGAGTTGGGGAAGTCCCTGTTTGTTCTCTTCCTGGCTCATGTGTGTCGTACGTGGGATAGAGTGACTCGAACACAGCAGTCTTGATGACGTGCACCCTACCTCAGGTCTGCCAGGGGCCTGCCATCAGCTCATGGACCTGGTTCCTCAGGGTCGTTCCCTCCTCGCATTAAAAAATGCAGTAGTCTGTGGAAGTGGTTCAGCTACAACCCCGTGAACAGAGCAGGGTGAATGGTGTCTCCCCACAGCAGGGATCGGGGAGCTGCTCTGGGAGCTGGCCAGCCAGAGGTGCTATGGAGCATGCTGGAGCTTGGAAACGTAGCTCTCTATTTGTGACCTGTCATTTCCAGCCAGTTGGAAAGGAAGACCCCACACGGGTGCTGTGAGTGGAACGAGTGGTTCGGTTCTCGCTTGGCTGTCTTTCTTTCTTAACCGTTAAGAATTTGATCTCTTAACTTCTTCAGGGCAAAGTGGAAAATGCATTTCATGATTCCAAGCTCACAGAAACAGAGTCTGCGTTCAACCTGTTAGTGAATAGCACATCACTGTGCTCTGGTGCTGATTGGACCCAGCCAGGTGTAGCGTCACATCTGATTAGCAGCATGCCAGTGAATGGGGCTTGAGTGAGAACTCACTGCCAGCTTGGGCTTGTCTCATTTCCTATTACTTTTATCCATCACCTCAAATGCCAGATCTCCCTCCTGAACTAATTAAGTGTGCATGTGTTTAGACACATTGCCAAATAGGGTTTAGCAAAGCAGAACTGAGCTACATCTCTTTTTAAACAGGAAAGGCAGAGAACGGCAGCAGGGCCATATGGACAAAAAGATGCAGCATATCCAGGAAGCATTCCAACGACTAGCCTGACACGGGGTGCGCAGGGTGCGCCGGGAAGGGCTGCCCGGCGTGCTGTATAAATAACTGGCACTTCTCCGGATGGGGAATAAGGAGTGGCTACTTGTCCGAGGGCTTCATGTTTGAGTGCTCTACAGAGATAATTTGTGGTACTGAAGTCCTTTTACATTCCAGAGGAACACCAGTAAAACTAGGTCAGATGCATCTGAAAGAACACGATCAGCACTGCACAGTGAAGGGGCGTGTGTTTGAGGCTATACCCGACATTTTCAGGTGTCTTCATGTTGGGGGAAATAGTAAAATATCATAGCCCTTTGACCACTCGTCTTCCTCTAGCTGCATCTCTGATCCTCAATAGCCCCAAAGTGGCTTCTCCCATCCCCCTGCCTAAGGATCACTTCAACTCTCCGCTGAAATGTACCCCCTCTGGGGTGAAGCGTGGTAGCTGTTCTGTGCTAGCAGACCTGCATACGAGGGGGCATGAACTTGAATGACGTGTTACTGAAACTCCAAGGGGAGTCGGCAACATGTGGAACTTGGCTAGGATACCAGGACTAATCTTACTTGCTCTTGTGAAAAATAGGTCTCTGATCACTTCTTCATCTTCCTCAGCACCTCCGGTAGCATAATGCTCCTAGCAACATGCCTGTCTCCTTCAGGAGGAGAACGCCACCTACTGAGTCATTAACTCCATCTCTCGCAGCATCGCTTCCTTGTGTATGAAATCTGCAGAGGTCCTAGTCGGAGGCTGGCCTGGTTTCCAGCCCTGCTTCTCCTTTTATCAGGCTTCATGTTTTAATAAGAAGTTCCATTTCTATAGCACCTTTCATCTGAGATTCTCGAGTGCAAATCCCTTGGGACCATCTCTGGCCAACTGGAGCAAGCGCCAGCCTTTTTACCCAGCTTTCTCCTGCTGTGCAGTGTTCTCGTTTCCCATTGATCCGGATTCAGTCAGGCTCATGGGCATGAGCAGACCTCAGGAGTGTTCAATGCTGCCCCATGGAAGAATCATTAGGGAACAAGATTGTGCTTCACACTTCCTTGGGCTGGAGGTGATCTGAGGCATTACTGGGTTTGGGCTGTCCTATCTGTCTTGGGTATTTCTGTTCATTAGGGTCAGAGGATGATGGAGGGGAGGGGCGCTGAGGAAGATGGATGCCCAGAGGCTGGATCGGTACTGCAGTAGCTATAACACCAGTTGTGCACTGCGTTCCTCCCTGCCCCAGGGTATGGGTCCTGTGCGAGGTGGGCAAGCAAACAGGCTGAATTGAGGTGACTGTGGGTAGAGATGGGCAAGGCCGATGCTTCGGTGCTGGAGATGGGGACCGAGTGGGTGGGATGGGTCGAGTTAGGAAAGAAAGCCAGAAGTAGGCTGTGGATAGCCTGCCAAACCCAATGGAGTTCTGGTGTATTAAGGCAGCACCCTGCGAATGGGTAGAGAAACCCTGGTCTGTGGCAGAGGAGGTGGAAGTCCTGCAGCTTGGGGTTTCAGCACCTGTCGTTGGCTTGGATCCTCCAGGTGACATGAGATCATTTGGCTCCAATGGTGGTTTTTCATGTGGCGTGGAGCTTGTTTGGAATACCCCAGATCTCAGGGGTTTCCTGTTCAATCTGCCTCCTCCAGCCAGGCATGTGAATCACAGGAACCTTGATGTGGGGGAAGGCCCAGCAGCCTCTGTGCTGGGCTGTGGAGGTTCTCCAAAGCCGATAAGGATGCCCAGCTTTGCCACAGCCGTCTGGGGTGGGCTGTAACCATCCGTGCGTGTGGCAGGATGGGAGAGGCTCCTTGCTTTTCCTAGGTGGATCAGCTCTCTAGTGGAGGCAGAGTGCCAAACTGGAAAGGGGGCTGGGAAAGGAGAAGCTGATCCTGTCTTTGTATTTGGCTCGACTGCTGATGAGCCCAAAGCCGACTGGAGACTGGAGAGGGAGAGACGGCTGTTCCCTTCCCACCTCTCCCCTACCCTCTTGTTAAGATGCAATTTCTTTAATGAGGAAAACCTCTTGAGTGGGAACATCACCTTTCTGAAGGCTTGTCCTGACAAGACAATTCAAGCCGACAGTCACATATCAGCTTCAACAAATACAAGTCACTCATTATAAAACCTCCCCCCACCCCGTGGAAAAAAAAAAAGCATCTCCGTCCCCAGACAAGGAAATGAATCATGCTCCCGCTCTTGAATACATCATGACAGTAGTGGTTCTAATGAGAGAGGGCCATTCATTCTGGGTTTAAAGTTCCCTGTGTCGGCACAGAAATGTTATTAATTAAAGAAGAGCTACCTGAAGCAAAAGATGAAAGGGGCACCAGACCTGCCAAGCTAAAACACATGAGTGAGGATACAGCCTCGTTAGGCACACAGGTCCTCAGGCCTGTGTGCGCTCAACAAGAGAATTCCTTTAGCCTGTTGCAAGGAGAGACTTTAAGAGTTGAAAAGCTGCAGGGCTGTGCTCAGACCTAGTATAAGCAGGCTCAGTCCTTGGCCCAGGTTCGGCAGTGTTGCACCTGAGATGTAACTTGCACCAGGCATTAAGTGATAAAACTTACCCTGGGGTAGCTTTTGATGACATGTGTAACATACATCATTGGGGCCAGAAAGGGGGAGCAGCTTATGGGCACGTAGGGAGTTCAGTGGAAATAGAGGATGCTTAAATGAGTTGAGCTCTTGTTGTGTAAGCTCTTTGGGGCAGGGGATGTGGGTTAGCATGTTTTCCCTCTTTTAAAAAGCTGTCTTATCTGTCTGCATATATGGACCTCACCACCTCCCAAGCCTTTATGGATTTGTCCTTTAACACCCGTCTGGCCTAGAGAAGAATTATCCCCCCTCTCATAACTAGGGAAGTGAGAGACGGTGAGATTAAGTGCCATGTCCAAGGTCATTCACACAGTCTGTGGCAAAGCTGGGAATTGAACCCACTTTCCGGAGTCCCAGTCCAGTGGCTTAACTGCAAGACCATCCATCTAACCCTGTGCATGGTTACAGGATAATGAGCACCATCAGATCCATGAAGGTAACGGGAATGTCGCTGGCAGAGGTGTTGCTACTGAATGTACTCAGAACAAGGGTGCTATTGTAATGCTTTCTATGGTAGATCCACGGGAGTGAATTCATTTCTTCACAGAAAGCGACTTGTGCATGAGCTTTTTATTTTGTTATGCCAGTGGTAAAAGGCAAATTCCCTCTTTCTAATACAGCAATAAAACATAGTGAAGTGGCTTGAAATGTTTACAGCCCTTGGTGCACTTCTTAGGATGTACATTAGTGAACTCTTAGCAGGGAATTATGCTGTTGCTTTATTTATTTTACTGTTTTAATTCCTGTTTTGCGAGTTATGTGGCAAGTCAGCTGCACGTTAAGAGCAAATCAGGGCTCATTAGAATGACAGAGGCCTACCCAGCAGGCTCAAGGGAGGAATGCTTTTGCTCTTTCAAATCCGGGACCTTAGTGGTTCAGTGGGTTGGCACTTCCTAGCCTTTTACCTCTAGAGGCTTGGTCATGAGTGAGCTCTTCTGTGTGACGAAGGGCCAGGCAGTCTTTGCTTGGGGGAGTGGTATTGCAGGCCACGATTCAGGTACAGTGGCAGGACTGTGCATGGGAACCTGGCAGAAAACCTCCTTGCTTTTTCTGCTTCTAGCTGTGTTTCAGTCTGAGCTCAGAAGGGACCTGGGACTGGGAGAGCTTGGGGGGTGTCAGGGCAGAGGTGAGGTGCATCAGAGCTGTGTGTTGGGAGCCCAGGATTGGACTAGTATTGAGAGGGTGCGGGGAGAGCTTGCAGGTTGGGAATAGAGCAATATCCGCAGAGATTGAGGTGCATTGGCAGGGCTAAGTAGGAAAAGCTCGTGAAAAGCTCTTCCCGCATGCTCGGTTCTAGCAATTGCAATGAGTTCCTCTTAATTTACCAGCAGCACGAACTACATTCACTTATCTGACCACCACAGAGTTGGTGCATTTTAAAACCAAAATGGACTGTTGTGAAATAAGTTCTGCAATTTTCCTTTTAAGATTTTCCCCCTCCATATTTATTTCAAATGTCTCGCGGTCTTGGCCCTCGTGATCCCTTTGCAGGGATACCGCTGGTGGCCGTCTTCTGTTCCTAGTTCTGGTTGAGAGCTGCTGGTTCCATGAGTCCTGTGACGTGCCTGGTTTCTCTGAGCTGTGTAACTTTTCCTGAATTCCTTTTAGGGAAAGGCTTGTAACAGAACTGTTTTTGTAGGAGTTACCCTTCCCAGGACTGTAAACATCAGCATTGCTAGTCTTCAGCATGCAGAGGGTAAGAGCGCTGCTCCTGGTTCTGATGTTGGAGAGGTGCTGGTTGAAAACGTAGTGAACTTTGACACAAATCCAGCTCAAGAGGGTGTGGATTCTGCTGTTTGGGAATCAGGAGCATAGAGTGAGGAGCCAGAATCCACACCCTCTTGAGTTGGATTTGTGTCAAAGTTCACTGTGTTTTCAACCGACACCTCTCAACTGGTATCACTCATTGCCTGTAGGGGCGTGGGCAGTTTTGTCCATGGAAGTGTGTGTTAAATCTGCAGTAGTACATGACTGTGAGGAGCATGCTACTGTGAGGAATCCGATTGTCTGACTTCGGACAACCACATCATCTTAGACTGCTTTAATATGTCGACTTTGTACTCTGGGAGCCCCAACTCTCCTTCTTTGCGAGCCGAAGTGAAGCAGCTGAGTATCGGCACTGCCTTCCCAACGGCTTGACTGGAAATCGCTTCTTTGGATTGGGAGCCTCCTTCTAACCTGGCATTTCTGTGCTCCCATTCCACCGACTCCACTCTCACCATGAGGTTGTTGAGGTCTAATATAACTCGCAACTCGTACACTTGCTTGGCAGTATTTTCTCCTTGTCGTCACTGCTGTGGGGGGCCATTTCTCCAGACGGGTTACATGCTCTCAAGTCTTTTTTTTTTCCTCTTCTGGCTCCTCGATGGCAAGGACCTATTGAGTCACCTTGAGTCCATCTCAACGTTTTCCTTCCAGGACATTCTCTAGTGCCTTGCCCCACAGCCTTCCACCATTTCCTGAGGCGTGGGGGCATGAGCTCAGGGGTCCCAGCCCTGAAGGGAACTGGAATTCTGTGCTAGCCTTCAGAGTAACTAGCATGATCCATTTCGACTGGTAGTCACTATTCCACGGGCCTGGCCAGGGCACCTGCCTCTTGCGGTGTTGAGCCAAGATCTCCAAAGCAAGACCCTTCACCTTTACCGCATTGACTGCTCTATCTGCACGTTGGACCATAGAGTCCGCTTAGGCAGTACTGGGGTTGGACTGTAAATTGGCCAAGGGGAGGTCCTTAGGCAAAAGGTGACTGACTTCCCCTTCTCATGCATATCCTCTTCAGTCTGCACGCTGGGAGGCTGGGGTGAGGCTGCCACGGTCTCTCCTCTGCAGTAGCGTGCTGCGCTCCCAGCTCTGAAGAGAGCTGTTACATTTTATGGACCATTTAGCTTCCCAGTGGTGATCCTAATTCTTCACAGCATATATGTGCCATTTCTTGGTTATTAAAAAGACCCCTGAAAGGGAGCTGCCCTCTGAGCTACTGCTCTTCCATGCAGTTAATTATGGGAGGGTTTTGCTTATATCATGAGGTTTAATACTGTATCTCCAAACTCTCTCTGTGCTGGGAGGATGAATTAATACCCATCTCTCCTTGCTGCTACAGAGAATGACCCTCGTGCTTTGTCTCTGAGCAGAGCGGGAGGAAGACTGTTCCTATCCGGTGTAATACAAACCTTGAATTGCTCAAAAGCAAATCCACTGGCTTTCTGTGTGGAGATCAAGGGAGCTCTAAAGGCCAGCTGGCCAGGTGTCTTTCTTTCATCTGGCTACGCTTATATTGTGTGACACATCAGGTGCCAAAATCGCTTCTGTTCCTCGGGGTCCTGAGCAGGCACGACGGTTACTGGGCAAGGGTGATTACCTTTGACTGACAAGTTAGCTGAAGGAAGGGTCACAACTGTTACATAGCAGGTATGAGATGGATGGAGGCGGTTAAGGGAGGTTCTCAGCATGTCAGTGTGATGTGTGCATGGTAGCAGGGGAAACAAATCATTAGGCTGTATATTTCAGGTGTGGGGAAGCTGCCAAGGTCCCCTGGCCTTGTGAAATGCCAAGTGAAATATTACCACCATGTGGAATGCAGCGGTGTGGTTGGGGTGAATGGATCAGTGCGTGCGCACGCTCTCAGGTTGTGTGGGATTTCATTGCAGGGTTATTGTGCTTACAGAGAATGGCCTCACAGCACGGCCACAGGAAAAGACATTAGAGCTTAAAAGGAGAGTGTGACATCATCAGTAGCTAAAGCTCCCTGTGGTGGCTGCGGGCTGGAAGCACATGAAGGGTTTCAGGAGATCTAACCCTGTCAGGCTCACAGTGGGTTTGGGTAAGGGGGAAATTCCCACCTCTGTGGCCAGAGTGTCAGAAGACTCCGACTTCCCACTTCCGAGATGTTCCCTTAGAACCTGGGAAGGGCTCGGTTATAGAACCCAGAGAAGCAGAGCGTCGCCCGGTGCCTGACAGACCCTTTTCGCTGCTGATTCTCTCTCGCAGGCAGCCTCGGGCTGCCTGTCTCTTTGTTAAGAGAGTGACAGCGATGTGACACTGTGAAAATAATTACTAACAAATCACGGTGCTGACTGCAAACAGCTCGCCGTCTTCAGAGGCATGTCAGGGAGCATTAGAGCAGGACTGCAGGAGCTGCACCGCAGCGCGGGTGCCTGCGCTCAGAGTTCTCAGACCTTTTCCCCCACCGCCCCTTCCCTCTCTCGCTCTTCCCATCTCCCTTGCCAGCGGAGGGGGTAAGGCCAGGGCGGTACAGCCAGGCTTGCGAGCCCCAGGCACAGGGCAAAGGGAGACTGCTGGCGGGAAGCTTAGGCTGAGGTGTGCTGAAACCACAGTGCTGGCTCTGTCTGGTGCCCAGAACACAAACACCCTGTTGTCATGTGTGGTGCGCCTGGGCTGGCTCTGGAAGAGCTCCCTGTGCAGCTGGGGCCATGTCAATCTATGCTCCAAGGTCTACGTCTCCTAATTACCCGAGGCCATGATTCTTATTGCCCTGAGTTTGTGTGCCCCTGCCATGGTCCATAACCAGGCCAGGTGCCTGCCCCGATGAGCATGCAATCTAGAGGAGACAGCACACAGGGGAGAGCTTGTGCTCTAGTCAGGGAGTGTGACTGATTGGGTACATTTGGCCATCTCCTGTGGAGACTCCAGGAGTGGAAGGAAGGGGCATGTTTGAATTCTGCTGTGCTGTCCCCTGGGGTCGCAAGGCAAGAGCTGAGAGCACAGTGGGATGGTTAGTGGGGGAAGAAGAGCTGAAGGGAGTGAGGAAGAAGGTGAAGGAGACCAGGATTTGGAGCTGGCTTCTGGCTTTGTGGTCCAGCCGGAGTTAGGAGTGCTCTGCCCTGATCCACGGTGATCGGAAAGGTGGGCAGAGAGGAAAAGGCAGGGCTCTGGCGGACCCCTGCAGAAGGAGGGCAGGGGAGTGAGCAGCCTCTCTGAAGGCAGCATTGCGAGGGATAGCTCAGGATGGAGAGACTCTCTCAGACACTAAGATGATGTTGAGTCTCATGCAGAGTGGGTGAGAGGGATCAGGATGGAGGCCAGTAGGTTTAGCCACCATTGGATACTTCTAAGGTCCATCTCAGGGGTGGAGTGGATGAGGCTGGGCTGGAGGGGTTCCTGGAGGGCTTCAGAGGAGAGGAAGCTGAGTTTTTCGGTGAAGGGTTTCCTTGCGCTGGGAAGTGAAGGACCAGTCTGCACGCCAAGATTTCGCTGGCATAGCTATGCCTGTGCGGGGCGTGCAAAGGTGCGGTTTGTGAAACGTACCTAGTGTAGATGCACTTACACCTGTAAAACTGTGCTTTTGCCAATGTAACTTTATTAGCTTCGCTCGGGAGGTGGAGGGGAGCTGGAATAAGCTGTACCACTAAAAGCGCAATTTGCTGGTCTAAAGCTGCATCCACACGAGGAGTGCTGGTCCAGCATACTGGTGTGCAGTGCTCCCAGTGTAGGCCTGGCCGCCGGGAGAGCTGCTGCTAAGGGAGTGCAGCATCTCTCTCTGTCCCACCAGTAGCACTGGAGATCCAGCAGCGTGTGGCATGTACGCTTGGGCAGTCTTTGAAGAAGAGAGAAGGTCCACAAAAGCCTTCCTGCTGCCTAAATGGGTAGCGCAGCTCCTCCTTCCCCTTCTCCTCAGGGGCACTTGTGCTCTGGCTAAAGAACTGATTACACCAACAGGTAATGGCGTGCTAATAATGAATGCAGTAGAAGGATGCACGGTGACGGAGAAAGCAGGGAGTGCTTTTGATCCCTGGTCTTTTGCTGGAGGAGGCTACTGCAGCCAAGCAGCTCTCACCCCCATTCTCTCTCATTTACCCGAGTGATTTTTCTGACTGTCAAATCTGTAAATAATGTGGCTGGCGTGTCTAGCTAGATGCAGAATGGGATGGTGGGAGGGGGAGGGACAGCGCTTGGAAAGGCCTCGCTCACCAACTCATACAATATTTATGCAAGGGCCGGGAGTCAGCTGCGGTGACCTCGGAGGTCGCGCAGTTAAACAGCTTCTGCACCCCCTTGCATTCTAATTGCTGCACTTGTCCTTTGCTCAGAAGGATTTGCCTGCTCTGTCTCTGGTGAAGCACATGCTAATGGCAGCCTGTTCCCGAGGTGGAGGAGCGTTCTCTCTCGGCAAGGAAAGCCAAACTTGTTTACGCTCACGCAGATCTAAATTGGGGCTTAGCGCTTCCATGGAAAATCAGATTCAGACCTTGTTATCGGGGAGGGAGGGGGGGCTTCTCAGAACACAGCGGGCATGAGAGAATGCTGGTGTGGTAACCATGCTGAGAGCTTGCTTGGGTATCATGTTCTGCTTTGCCTTGGGGATGTGAGAGTGTCTCTGGTTTTGTGCCTTCACACAGCAGAGACTTTCCTCCTCCTGCTGGATTTCTTTTCTTTCCCTTGTGTTGCTCCGGCTGATGTCAGGGAGGAAGCACAGACGTTGCTTGGGTTGGCAGCGGAGATGAGCTTGCTGTGCATTTTGGTGTTGGAGTGGCAAGGGGCAGTGCCAGAAGAGGGTCTTTGTCTCTTGCGTTCAGACCACGGGACTGCCCTGCAAATGGATGCAAAAGCAGAAACTCTTCTGTTGTAGATAAATAACGTGCTCCTGTGAGGAGAGGAGGGCGGGCGCGTGCGCTAGGCAGGGAACTCTGTGTTTAAGGGGCAGAAATTTCCCCATCCCTTCAACGAGCAGCTGGGAATCTGTTGAGCAGTCCACTGATGAGTGGTGGTCCCCATTGATGCCCTCCCTAGAGGGGAGACACTTTCCAATTGAAATTGAGAGCCACAGGCTGAGGAAGTCCAAAGAGACTGTGCAGTCCACCTGCCTTAATTGGAAGAGCTGTCACGAATTTTCTGATGTCGCTTTTCCCATGGGGCTCCTTGTGTGCCTTGGGGACTCAGGGTTAAGTGTCTGCCGAGGGAGAGCTGTAAAAGTTCAATAGGAACCATTCAGCCCCAGGCCTGCATGCAGCAGGGCTGCAAAGCTCCGTACCCTATCGTCAGAAACGTAAAGCACCACAGGAAAGTCTGCCAGTCCAGTGACCCAGCTGGCTTCCCGCATTCCTTAACCTGCCTTCTTGAGTTTAGAGGCCTCCTTCGTGGCAGAGAACTGACTGCTCTTAGACTAGGGGGCTAATTATACTTACCTTATATTATTAGGGCCTCTATCAAAATTGGGCCCAGTTGTGCTAAGCACTCCAACTCTCACTCTGAGTCCCTGCCCCAAAGAGATTACAGTTTACAAGATTGGCAAAGAGTGGAAGGGGAAAGAGAGGCAGAGAAAGAAGGGAAACGACTTGCGGACAGTCCCCCAGAAGGTGCACCCCCAGGCGTCTTTCTTTGGAGATCTCCAGTAACAGTACCTGTTTGGCCTGTGTAGGTGCTGCAGACATCCATGTGCCCTCTAATGAGGAAATACAGAACTGCGTGGGCAAACTGTCCTCAGTTCCTTCTCAGCTGCCCTTCGACTCGAGATGGAGCATCAAGTGTGCCCTCTTCACCTGAGCTGCAGCTTTCACGTCTCCTGTTCACTCTTCTCTTTCCACCGTCCTAGGCTACCTAGGTCTTGTGATGAGTTCTGTCAGGGTTTGCTCGGCAGCTATCGCAGCCTTTCATTTGGGTGTGGAAGGGTTTTTCCTCACCCCACAATACCAAGATTCCTCAGAGGACTCTTTCCCCATAGTTTAAGGAACCCTCCCCGGCAAAGGACTTGAACTTTGTCCTTAGTGGTTTTATGAAACACCCCTTTGAGCCATTGGCTACATGTTGTTTATGTCACCTATCCAGGAGTATGGCTTTCTTAGTGGCTATCACTTCTGCTCAAAGGGTTGGAGAACTGGGATCTTTAATGGCAGGCCCTCCATTTACAGTGTTTTTCAAGGAAAATGTTTTGTTACAATCACATCCTAAGTTACATCAACCTCAAGTGTCTTCAAAATTTCATGTTAACTGAGTCACTCAGTTCCCAGTTTTTTCCTGAAGCCACATCAGACTGGAGAGGATATTGCCTTGCATACCTGCCTGGACAGAACCAAACAATTTAGAAGGTCTCCCAGGCTGCTTGAATTGTGGACCGATCCAAAAGACCCACACTCTCCACCCAAAGATTCTCAAGGTGGATCATTGAGTGTTTTATCTCCTATTATGAGTCTATCAATACCCAACCTCCACCTAAGTAGCTAGCCTGTTTTACAGTGACTCAGTCTACTTCTGGGGCATTGCTCAAAGATGTTCCAGGTGTTGAAATTTGCACAGCTGGACTTCATACAAACACCAGGCTTGGGTTTATGCCTCTAGGTCAGATACTGCTGTTGGCGATGCAGTTCTGTCTTCAGTATTAGCAATGGCTCTCTGTGGGGATACTGCTTGGGAGTCACCTGAAGTGGATCACGCACAGGGACATGACTTGAAGAAGGAGCGGTTACTCACCTTGTGCAGTAACTGGAGTTCTCTGAGCTGTGTGTCCCCATGGGTGCTCGACTTCCCACCCTCCTTCCCCTCTGCTTCCGCGTTTTCTCTCATGAGACTTTGTGGCGGAGAAAGAATTGAAGGTGATTCACCCATGCAGCTCCATGGGGCACAAGGTTTGCGGAAGTGCATGCGTGGGCTGAACGGGCACTGCTACCAAAAACCTCTGGGCACCTGAAGTGGACCACCCATGGAGACACACATCTAGAAAAGCTCCAGTTCCTTCTCCTTTGAAACCCCTGGACATGCCTTCATTGATCTGGGAGGGTGCAAAGCCTTTGCTCTCAATGAGCAGGAATCTAGACCCATGGTAATGATACTGGTAAATGAAAACAAAAAGCCTCAGTTTCCACCAATACCTCATGGAGTTGCTCCTGGTTCATCCTAGTGTACAGGGAAGCAGAATTAGGCCCACCAAATAGAGCTATGAGTCTCCTTAAGAGAAGCTGTTGAGCGTTAGCACACAGATTTATTGTAGCATCGCGTGAATGCAATTGTTGATGAACATTCTCCTCTCGGAGTCTGAATACTTGCTGTGTTGCAGCCCGGCTTTTAATTTTGAGATCACGGTTCATCTCGATTCTAGACAGGGCGAATACCAACAAACGGCCGGATCCTGCTGAGTGCCTTCTACTCTCATTAGATTGAATGGCAGCTGTGGGCAATCTGAGCTTTTCAGGACTAGGCCTAAAGCTAATGATTGTAATGGTGACTTCTAGAGCCTGCTGCCTTGGTGCTGTAGCTGAATTGCTTTTCTTGTGCATGAATCGCATTTGTTATCTCCTGGAGCTAACTGCCTTATTCCTTTGCCTGATTGCTCCGAGTGTTTGACTTTCAGGTGCCTCCCAAACTCCTTTGTCCCTAGCAAAGCTTGAGAGGGCATGGAGAAAATAGAGGTATTGCCATAAAGGTGAGAGATGGCAGCTACCTCTGAAACGGTTAGATCCATGCTGGATGGCTCCCTAAAAGATGTCTTGTCCAGTGCAGGCTGTAAGAGTCCCAAGCATGGGAATCAAAGCCTGTCCCTCAGGCCTTTCTGGCAGAAATGTACCTTGCATGTGCAGAAAAAATTGCTTCCAAAACAAGCTGTGCTGAGGAAAGGATGGTTCCAAATGTGAAGGTACTAGAATAATTGCTTAGGTCTGGGCTTGTTGGCCTCATTACACTAATTCAGTTAAAGATTAAGAGAAAACAATAACACACTCTAGTGAGTGGGGTTGTATGGGAATAGCTTCCCTTCTCAGGCACAGGGCTTACGATCCTGTGCAACACCACACCTCCCAGGGCCATGCAGTTCCACTGGTGTCTGTCTCCGCACGCCTTGTTGTGTGCTCTTCCTTGCATGTTGCCTCTTGTCTCTTATTACTAATGGAGCATGGATGCCTTTTAGCTGCTGGTCAGCCCTCATTAATATCTGAAAGTGACAGGTTGACATTTGTAAGGAAGACTTTCAGTGACCTTCATGTTGTGCGTGTAATACTGGGCTCTGGCTCCTTTACCCTGCTGGTGCCTCAGGAATGCATCCCATTCCTTTTCACAGGGGCAAACCACTCTTTAACCCATTCACAGCTGCCAAGAACATATGCATCTGTCTGTCTCCCTAGCTGTTCCCTACAGAACGTCCAATCAAGTGAATGGCGAGTCTGCCTGTCCTGGCATGCATCCATCCGTCTGGTTGAGGATGTTACTGGTATACCGGTAAAACAGTGATTTGATCTAGTGCTTGCTCTGAAGATGCTGGAAGCAGAATCGAGTGAAGCTTAGTTCTGGGGCTGATCGCAGGGCGCATGATTGATTGATTGAAGCACCTACTGTGGATGGGAGGGTCTAACCCAGTGGTTCCCAAACTTCAAAGCCTGTGAACCCCTTTCACTAAAATGTCAAGTCTCGTGAGCCCCCTCCTAAAAATGAATATTTCCAGGGATTTTGTCCTTTACTCGAGTATGAATTATAAAAGCAGTGATCTTGGAAATATAAAATTTGTTTTTATAACATGCTCATTACACAGTATTTATAATTACTATTATTACAGTATTTTTATTACATTATGAAAACAGCAACACTCTTCCAAGATCTCACTTTCGTAGCTTGTATCACTCTGAGTAAGCCTGTTGTAAGACAAGGCTCCTAGGTTTCATCGAGGAGTATCAGATGTGAAACAGCAGGAAAGGATTTAAGAAGCCAACTCAAAGAGTTCCTCCTACACAAGCATTCAGGTCCTGAGCAGGCCAGGCAAACAACACACGTTACAATAAAGCTTAAACTTGTTCTTCATAATTATTTTAAAACAATACTAGCTGCCTGTTTAATTTTAAAAACAGCAAAAAAATCCACGTCCTTTTCCATTTCTGAGGAATCTTGAATTTTAAATCTCCTCAGTGTGATAGATATGCTTGCTTTGAACTGCTTAGCTCATGGAAGTCCCGGGGTTCTGGGCTGCTGGTCCTGTGCTGCCTGAGTTCATAGGGACAGCTGTATCCGCCATTAGGGAATTTTTTCCCGAGAACCCCCTATAACATTTCACGAACCAGTTTGGGAGCTATTGGTCTAAAGGAAATACTTCAGAAACTGAGAAGCTGCTGTGATGCTGTTAGAATATGAACCCTGGTATTTCAGAGGGAACCTTAACTTCTACACGTGGCCCCAGTCATGCACACCCTCTCTAGGTGCCGTGACGTTGCCTGAAAGCCTGGATAACCGCACCCTGCAATCTGACACGATGCTGTCTCTGGCCTAGAGGACTCCATATTGGTCAGGAGTGGTGCTGCCTGCATCTCTCTACGCTCTACATTGGTGTGGTAAAGTGGAGAAGAGCGTGCTGGATTCTGCCATCCTATCCGGTTCAAGGACCGCAGCTGCCGGCTCAGCAATGACATTTATTAACCGTGGGGCTTTGAAGAAGACAGCGAGGAGCCATGGCAGCAGTCGCCCGTAACTCTCCTCCTCGCCTCAGCCCATCCGAGGCAGGGGCTGAAATTCATTAGTGTTCCCTGACAGACGACGGAGGCTCATGCTGCCGGTTCCCACTTCCTTGCTCTCATGTCCCTGCTTCATGCACGCTGATATTTAAAGCTGATGTGCAGCTTATAGGCGTGTTGCACTGACAAGTTTGGGGGCGGTGGGGAGAGCTGAGGTGGTGGGAGGAAGGCAAGGGGAGGGGGCAGGTGCTGTCTCTGGGTTGGTATGAAAACAAAGTGCTCTTTTGACACTCGCAAGTGTTTTGTCTTTCTCCAACGGCCGCTTGTGAATTTTAACTGCTGTTTGGAGGACAGATTGGAAAGGCTCTCCCATGTGTTTGGCATCCGGGCAGGAGGATGGGGACTTGGTGCTAGCTTAGTGTGGAGCACTGCTCTCCGGTGGGGACCTGGAAAGCGAGGGAGACGGGGAGCCCCATCCTTGAGATCACTGCCCCCCTGCCATCGCTCTGCGAGGTTTTGGACGCGGGATGTCCAGCTTCTGTGAATTTAACCGTGTCTCTTAGGTCTGGGTTTAGTTTGACCTGTGGTCTCAGACGTGGGTAACTGCGTGTGTCTTTACTCATCGGAACATCCTGGAAAGGAGCACAAAGGAGCAAATTGCCCTGTTGTGTGTCTGCCTCTGTTGTGTTCCCAAGTGGTGCGTGTGGGGGTGGGGGAGCTCCAGTTCTGCCCTTGGGAGTGAGTTTGCGTGTGGTTAATTTGACCCCAGGTTTGTACCTGGGCTTTGCGAGGCCCTTGCTGGCCCCGTGTGCTTTGCCTGTCTGCAGGTCAGGCAGAAGATTGAAGGAAGCAGTGGCATCCTAAGGGAATTTAGACGATGTGCTTTAGATGTAGCTCAGCGAGTGTGTAAATAGCAAAGGGGGGTTCTCCATGCCTGGTGAGTCACAGCTGGCTGTTTGTTTCATAGGTAGCTGGAAATAAACAAACCAGCCTCTAGGCACCTCTGCTCTCCAACTGTTAGCAAAATCCTGCTCCAAGTAGACTGGCGGAGGTGAAGTGCACGGCCTGTAGAAACACTTGCTACTTGATTTGGGGTGAGCATGAAGGCAGATCATCCCCTATTGGCAGGGAAGAGTGTTGCTTGAACAATCGCAGGGCTTCAAGGTTGGGTGAATCCGGAGTCTCTTACCCCGGATTAAAATAATAAATGTTTGGATGAACTTGACACATTGGGCTTTAGACACTGGCGGTCTGAACAAAATTCTCCCTGTCGTTTCTGGTGCATACAGTGCTTTTCTCCACTTCCTGGCCTGCTGTATGCATGGTTATCCACCACAGCGGTGTGCCTCCTGAGAGGAGAGTGAAGCTTTTCAGTGAAGGGTGAGTGTTTTGTACAAAAAATGCAGATGAATATTGTATCTGTTGAATCAGCAGAGGGAATTTAGTTCAGGATACAATTACGCAAGTGTCACAAGCCATCTCCCTTGTATGGAATTATGATGTCACAGATGACAGCCTGGTGAGGTCATGACTTATGCCTCTACACCTGGGATTGACTTTCACAGCACCTGTTGTCTCATAGGAAAGTATTGCTCCCTGGCTTCTTTGTCGTATGTATGTCAAAGGCCTGGGATACTCCATCTGTGCTGAAAGGCAGCCGTGTGTGTGTTATCCCTGGACAGCTGAGCGTAAAGTTACTGCGACGGTCCTCAGAACTCAGGAACGAGGGGAGAACTTTCCAAGTCAGTGTGCCCATATTCACGCACTCTCATCTACGAAGGGAAGGTTTTTTTTAAAAACTAGTTTAATTAAAATCAATGCAAAGCCCCTTGTGTGGATACTCTTCTAAGAGGAGCTTATTTTGGTTTAGTTTAAACCGGTTTCCAGTCAACTTACAATAAATCAGAACAGGGTGGATAAAAATGGATGAACTTTTTGGAAAAAATAGGGTTTTCTTATTTTGTTTGTTACATTAAGCTTTTCTTTTTAAAAACATACCTGTTTAAAATGAAATCTGAATTTAATGCAAAATACATTAAAGCCTAAATTTATCTTTTAAAACATTTTAAATAAAAAATAAGTATATTGAGTCCATGAGCGTCCATCAAAAACTATGTTAAAGGCTGCTTTGCCATATAAAGAAAGAGTCAAGAAAAATCTAACACCTGAGGTCAAATTTTATAAATATGGCACAATAGTAGTAAATAAGCAATAGATAATTCACCAATTTCTAACATACTAAAATATACAGTTAATAAGAATCTGAAAAGATTAAGCTATATAATTACTTAATTTAATGTATGTGGTTCTAATGTACCCTCCTAAAGAGCAAAAAGCTGTACCAAAGCTAGTCCACAGGCTCTATTTAGTTGTAAATCAACATGTTTAAAAGGCTGTGAGGCCAATGAGCGTGCACCTTTCTGTAGAAAATATCTGAAGTTCAGATGGAAAAGTTGAAAAACATATGATTTAAACCAAAGCCATTTAAATCAACCATCCTGAACCAAAATGAAACCTCTGTTAAATCTGGTGGCCCTTCTCTCCAGAGGGGTTTGTTCCAGCTTTACTAGATTGGTTTAAATTCACTCCTTTCATTAAACTGGTGCAGCTTTCTAGTGTAGACAAACCTTTAGCTGTATTTTTATAATCACAGCTTTCGGCACCCACTTCTCAGTCAGACGTAGCACTTTACCTGTCCCACTATGTGGCTATTCTACCCCCACTGCACCATCTGTGTTAAGGGGATGCCCAAATTTCCCCCCCTCGCCAGGTTTCTGAAGGGGTGCGAATTGCATGGGACCATCCTGCTGACCCCTTCACCTTTTTATACTGAAGAGCATCCACCAGAGATTTGAAGTCTCAGCAGGCAGCTCTCATCTTCACCTGAGCAGCCCCCTTCTGATCTACATGGATCAATGCATCCTGGGAGCTGTAAGCTTAGGCTGCCCCTCTGCTAAAACTCAGATCTCCCTGGTCTGCAAGGAGCCTTCAGTCCATGTTTTGGTCACCCCTGCTTTAAACCGGGTGGCATTATTGGGAGGCATTCCCAGCCCCCGCTTCTCACGCTGTCACCCTTCTCCGTACGCTCCCGTCTTGTGTTGCTGCGCCTATGTTACTTAGATCAGCATTGCCAGTTTCCCTGTGAGCTGAGAAGGTTTGGGAGGGGAAGCGCTCAAAGGGGCAGGAGATTGCAAGGCCGGAGAAGGATGGTCAGAAGATGCTGATGGCTGCTGCCCACCCGTTCTCAGTGTGCAGGGGCATGGCAGACTGTCATTAATGTATTCTGCATGTGTGGCACAACGAGGCCTCCAGTGCATGGGGTGTTTTTTTTTTTTTTTTAAAGGCCCATAGACCAGGTCCATAGATAACAAAATTTAATGTCCCTTTATCTTTCCTGAAGAGAGATTTGTTCTTCTAACTGGCTCAATATCAGTTCACCCTCTGTGTAGAAACTGGCCCAATCTCTTTGTCTTCTGACATCCTGAACCCAGAAGCAGATGGACATGAACCAAGTCTGATTAGTCAGGAGACCCGAGCATTAATTTTGTATATGCTAGGACCACCGGAGTGACTGAATTCAATTATTCCCTCCCCCCGTGGTATTAGCGTGGTGGCTCATAGCAGAGACTAAGGAACCTGTTGAAATGAGAAACCCCTATTTCTTGACTTGACCCCCTGGATAATTAGGGTTACACTGATATGCTATCGCACCGGTGACACATTGTATCTGCCTCTGTTTGTACAAGAGGATACAATAGTGGAGGAAGGACCAATCTGTACCCTGCGCTAGCTCCCCAGACCGAGATAAAAGGTGTCACTCATACGATAACGTCCTTGCTTCACGCGCCTTTATTGTTGCTCAATTTGCTATTTTTTAATCCCATCTTTCTTCCTTTCTTTCAATACCCTTGGTCATATTTTAACTCCATGCCATTGCATAATGATGCCCTGCTAAATGTGTGCGAAGATAGGTGACTCCAGCTGACAGCCCTCCCTGATAACCAAATTCCTGCCCATCCATCACTCGCCTGCCCTCCTTAACTTAAGGGAAGTGATAACTAAAGCATGGCCGTTTATCACCGCTGAGCTGTGCGCTTCTTACCGGCCTGGGGAGAAATAAAGCCATGTGACCTCGCCTCCCATTTGCATACGCCTCCTCTCTCAGCCCCATTTACTTAGCAGTGTATGAAGGAGCAGGGCTGTGGTGGAAAATGGAGCTCTTCTTGGGTGTCCAGGTTGCCCAAAAACGGTACAGAGCGACTCTCGCTGGCCAAAGCAAATCTGCAAGCTTGACTGACAGAGGGCAGTGTGCTCTGCATGTCCTTTCTGTGCATTTAAAATATCTGAGACCTGTAACCCTCACAACCCCAGGTACAGACCTCTCTGCCCAAACCAGGCCTGCATTTTGAGAGCTGTCGTGGTTTAACTGCAGGCAGCATTGCTGCGGAAAGGACAGCTCCTGCGTACACATGAGTCTGCACTAGCATCGGGCTGGAAGATCCTGCAGTGAATTTGTGCTCTGCACTGCATATAGGATAGGAGGGGAAAGCTGAAGGCTGGGGTGGGCGCTACAGGTAGCCAGCACACTGCTAAAGTGTTTAGTGACTTCACTGTGTCAGTTTGTGTGTGTGTGTGAACGGCGGGGTGGGAGGGAGCAGTTGACAAACCAGAAGGATCCACACCAGTGAATGCAGATACATGTTTGCAAAGTCCCTGGTTCGCAGGGCAGGCTGAGAGAGGGAGGCCGCATGCTGCTGGCTCAGTTCCAGCAGGGAAGGTGAGCTGCGCAGTCTACCTGGTCAGTGAACCTGGGTCCATGTGCTAGTGGAGGACACGGATTTCCCTGGGAGAGAATCCTGCTCTGCTCTTACTAGAGCTGCAATGGGCTCTAACCTGTTTGGAATCCCACAGAGCGTGGGCTCTGGCCAGCGGGTAGAGAACAGACCCACAGTGTAACAATTACAGTCCCTAGTGCTCACACAACAGGGCTCTCTGCCTCCCTCTCGTGGCTGGACCACTGCGGCTTGTGAGCCAGCAGGCCGGGCAGTCAAGGCTCAGAGGTCCTGGGTCCGAACCCCCGCCTCTGGGTTGCGGTGTTTCACAAAGATGAGTCGGTGTCCCTGGTGCCAATTTACAGTTGGGTGAGCCGGAGCATGGAGAGGTGAAGAGACTGTCCCCAGCCCATGTGTCGGGTTGGTGGGAGGGGCCAGATCTCCTGATTTCCAACCCCTTGTCCTCATCGTGATGGAAACTCTCTGGATACCATCCCATGGGAGTTAGCTTGCAGGTAACGCTGGCCCAGGAAAACCAGGCTGTTTCTTTATTATGGGCCAGATCTAAATCCTGGGAAAGCCAGAGGAGTCTCGCCATGTACTTTAACTAGGGATGGATTGGGCCCATGTGAGTGAATACCTCTTGGGCTAGAAGAAGGAACCTGGATTTTAGCCAGGTACCTGCTTGTTTACTACTGTAAAGCTCCTTTGTGGTTACCTAGCAGCAGTCAGAAAGGTTGACAGGTATAGTCGCTAGCCGGGGCCCCTGCTGGAGCGGGCTCCGTTTCTTTCTGAAATCGCCTTTGATTTGGGAACAAGTGGAAAACAGCTTCCTCCATGAAACGGCTTCTCTGGAACTTGGGCTGCGTTGGCCCTGTCTGATTGGCCCTCAGTGACGTCATGCCCAGGGCTGTAAAGCCTAGTTAAATGCATGGCTCAGGCTGTTTTTAATGTGTGAATTCTATTAGGTAATAGCTATGAGTGACCCTGGGGGTATATTTCAGGGCAGCTGGCTCTAGAATCACACAAGCCATGCTCAGAGAGGAAGGGACTCTGTATCTTATTGCTTAACCAGTAACTCAGCTTTATAAGAGCCCTTGTGCTGCCCCGGCAGCTCCTCCTTTTGACAAGCTCAGTGCTGCTGAAGGGGTTTAAGAACATAAGAAAGGCCGTACTGGGTCAGACCAAAGGTCCATCCAGCCCAGTATCCTGGCTACCGACAGTGGCCAATGCCAGGTGCCCTGGAGTGAGTGAACCTGACAGGTAATGATCAAGTGATCTCTTGTAACTTTGGGCCTGGTCCAGAAGGGTGCTGTGTTCCGCCCCCACTCTGCACTTCGCTGGGTTGGGACACTGAGAGCGTATTCTGTTCTTGACCATCCCTGGTGCTGGTGTGGGCAGGATGCTGTCTGGGAGCCCGTCTGACCTTGAATGGGTGCAAAGAATGCACTGTTGGCTGGTGTCCTCCCCAGATGTCTTCCAGCTTCCCTCGTTATCTTCCCATGGATTTGCTGGCAGAACCCACGACTCAGGGTTGTCCCTGCAGCCCATGTGCTGCCCTCCTGGCTCTCTTCTGGTGCTGAACTCCACTACCCGTACTGTGGCTGCAGAATGCCAAGTCTCATGTTAGCTATGCAGGCAATTTCGGGGACTGTGGTAATTACATGCGCATGTGGATCTCATTAGTCTCTTTATTTATTATCTGGAATGTTTCTACTCTCCAATAAAAGAGCCTCTGTCCAGCGCTGTGGACAACTTCAACAACAAACGAACAGGCCCACTGATTACCCCCCATCAGATCAAATTGAAAACAAATCTAACTAACTTCCCTTCATAATCCCACGGAAGTCCCCCGGCACTCCTATCCAGCCATACCCAGTACCGCCTTCTCACAGGTGAGGGCAGGCCTTGCTGGTGCCCTGGAGCTAACAAACCCAGGCTGTTGCCAGTTGGAAACAGCTTCCAAAGCCCCGTTGCCCTAAAGCCCTTTCGTGGCTCCCTCTCTCTTTTACCAATGGGTCTTCAGCTCCGGTGCCTCTGTTGTGGGTGTGTCATGGGGAGAGGTGATCTCGTGGGGGCTGGGCTGGTGATCCCCTGAGATCTAGCCACACAATTATCTGAGCACATATTTGAACATCTGAGCCTAAAAATCTGCTGTGTGGAAATCCATAGCACTTCCCATTTCCAGAGCTCCGGGCCGGCTTGTCCAGCTTACCCATGCATATGCTGGCCCTGCAGCCCATAAAGCAGTGTGGCAGGGGACACCACGTAGGACGTATCTGAAAGCTGTCGCCCCTGAGGTTTAGCTGGGTCACCTGTGTCCTGTGGCTTGGTGGTCACATGGTCTGTCAAGTCTCTTGGGCAGGTAAGCTCGCTGGGGCAGGGAGCTGCTTTTCCTACGTTACTGGGGAGTACAATTCACGACAGCCTAGATGGGCCAGCCATGTTCTCTCCGGGGAGGGCTGGGCGTACAGCCGAAGGTACTCACAGTTCCTATGTAAAACGCCCACCCTCCTTGTTACAAACAGCCCACGTGAGAATAGTTTGGCAGCCTGCACACGTAACCGGCACATAGCCGGGACCTAAGGTCGCAGCTGAGTTCCAGCTCTCAGGAGGCGCTTGCCAAGTGCCTGGGATCCTTCTGAAGTGAGCACAGTTAAGTAGACTCAAGGATCTCGCTTTCTCCTCCTCAGTACCGAAGGTGCTTAATAAAACTTGGAGTTTGTGTTGTCAGGCTGCAGCAATTGACTTGAACCCGCTCTCTCTCCTCTCTTACAGGTTACCAGGACAATGCCAGTACTTAGGGCTGCCGGTTGCTGATTACTTCAAACAGTGGATTAATCTGAAAAAGGTACTTTTCTGCAAACCGCCCTGGTCCCCCAATCCCCCTCCCGCTCTCCCTTCCTCTCCTGCTCTTCAGGCTGGTGTTTAATAACTACTGCTGTTTTGCATTGAAATGAAGGAGTTATTTTATCCGAGAGGCTGGGGCTGAGCGAGTCCTTCTCCGGCTCTGTATTGTATCTCTGCTAATAGAGTCTTACTGCACTTGATGGAATATGTTCTGCAGCTGTGGAGAATCCCACTGTGGCAGGCCTGTGCTATCTCTATGCACAATAGCACAGCACTTGGAGGCCTCTCTCCAGTGAAGGTTGTGTCAGCTTGTTCGTTGCTCGCCCTGTGTTTTATCTTCCAAGGGTTTGGCATTCCTGAGATCAAATTCCCTCCGGGCTGGATCCTGGTTGGTGGTTCCTCAACACAGGGAGCCTCAAAGTGCATTTCCTTATACGTTTCTTCTTTATGCACATTGTCAAAAAACAATTCTCCTCTCCCCCCCCCACCCCAAAACAAACCCTGTGACTCAGAAGGGCCCTGCTCCGCAGCAAATGCTCTGCACTGCCACACTGGAGACCCAGGTTTGATTCATTCCCTGTTGTGGGGCTTTCAAAGCATCAGCAGTGGCTTGCCTTGCTCTGTGGCATCCCCTCTGGCTGATGGAGGACTGGCCTGGATGGGGTCTGACGGGCCTGCTGTCCCGGCCTCTCTTGCTGCAAGGAAAGGCGTTGTGCTGCCAAGTGGTGCAGATTGGAGTGGGAGAGAAAACTCGGGTGATTGCAGGGGCACAAGGGCCGTGTGCAGATTAAAGCTGTGGTGATCATTCCCTTAAAGTCTTTTGCATCACTGGGGCTTGTGGTGCTATTGAATTGAACCGTTTTGGTTACTCGCCCTGTCCTGATAATTCGGGGCTTAGTAAACAGAACTTTCAGGAAAACAGCTCTGCAGAATTTTGGGTTTTACTTCGACTTTTTGTTTGTTTTTATTGTTTTAAATGATAAGAGGAGTGACAGGCCGAGCAGCAGCAAAAGGACAATTTGCATGATCTACTCCATCAAACAGGATAGGACACGAACTCAACAAGGGATGCTGGCAGCACGTTCCTGTTGAACTTGTCAAGGGGATCTTGCATTCCCTGCTGTCAGAGCAAATCTTTTGGCTGATTGCTGGGCCTCTGTAAATGAAATCTGAAAGCACATTGGGGCATTCTGCAGTTCAGTGACCATTAATGATCGCCATTTGAAGTTCACTAAACTTCTGGTGAATGGATAGCAGCTATATAACCAGCACGTTGAGCAGTTAAAAAAAAAAAAAAAGAAAAAGAAAAAAGACCAAAACAAAAAAACCCCAAACCCCACATCTAACCCTTTGCGCTGTGACGTTCGATGTTAACCGGCTAAGCCCCACGTTGTGCTCTGCCTCTTAGCCCTAAGACACACAAAGTATGGCTGTTTGCAGTTGTCCTAGGCTACCTGGTTTAGCAAGTTAGGAGTCTGGGTTCATCATAATCCAGTTAGACACGTGGGCAGGGGGTTTTCATGGATCTTGTTTCAGCTGATACTCTAAGCCCGCGCTGAGGACTCCCGGCGAAGCAGCAAAGCAAAGGGGCTATGGCAGAGAGGGAGGGAGAGACTTGCTGAACGCAGCTCTTTCCCCGCTCTGCCCTTTGCATTGAGAGGTCCTGGGTGTGAGTGGGGATGCTGGCTGCTGGAAGGAGCTTGTCTCTTTCAGGGGGTGTGGCAGCAAGTGCTCACTAGCTGATCCGGTTTGTCCTCAGCCCAACCGGGAGCTAACCCAGCTTGAGAGGGGAGTGGGTTGCTGGTCCCTCTCCACGTGACTAAAAACTCCTCTCTTTGGGATTATTACTTCACCCCTCGGGGTGGCTCCTCTCTCAGCTCCGTGTTCTTGAGGGGTGTTCACTTCTGGGGAGCTTAGGAGAGGGGTAACTCTGGCCTAGGTAAACATTTTGCCTAGGTGTGGCCTTCTCTAGTACTTCAGGGGAGAGTATGAGGTATCCAGGGACCTGGATTTCCTCCCAGCTGCTCAGTTCTCTGAGATCTTCCTAGCTCCAAACTCACCTAGGAATAGAGAGACCCAGCTGTGACCTCAGGCAAGTCCCTTCACCTCTGGGGTTGCTGTTTCCCCTTGGCTCATTACTGTGTGAGCTCTTCAGGGCAGGGGCTCTCTGTGTCTGAGCAGCACCTGGTCTCCTTTGGGACTTCCAGTCCTCACTGTAGTAGAGATGAATAACAATGGCCAGGTAGGAGAGCAACCTGACAGGAACATCCTCCCCCCCCCCCCCCTCCAGTGGCTCAAACAGCCCCATGTCCCCTCCTCCCGTCCTTCCTGTCATATTCCTGAGTCATCTCCTGTGCCTGTGACCTGATCCCCTGGAGCTGCTGGGATTTAGGTGAAATGGCCAGTTTCTAGGGCGTGGCTCACACAGAGACTCAGGGTTTGAATGTTAAGAAAACAATGTCTTGGAGTTTCTGTGAAGTATGTAACTAGAGCAGTCGTTCCACAGCACGGGAAAACCTCTGCTCTGTCACCTGCAGCCTGGGCCTGCGTGTGAGTTTATTGGTGATGGGAGAACACTATTGAATTCCAGGGAATCACTGCCACAAACTTAAGTAAGCCCAAGAATGGGAGCACGTTACTTAAACCATTATGAACACATTTCAATATCTGTGTGTGTGCGCATGTGCATAGATAAACAACTTCTAGCCGGGGAGTTCCACTGGACTTCAGTGCACCTACTTATGTGCCTTAGTACCTGGCTGACATGGGGCCACTGGCACTTTCTGATCACCTTCCTCCGTCCAGCAACCTTGTCATGCAAGTCCCAAAGCCCCCATTTAACAGTGGCACAAGCCTGTGGTTACCATCTAGGCTTGGAAAGGAGTGAAGCTGGTTGATGAAAATGCATGTACCATACTAGCATAATAATTCCACCAAAGGTGACTTTATATACTGCTTCAAAATAATCGCGAGTCCCGTTGCAGAAGCCCCAAGGTGTGTGTTGGGAGCAATTTCTTCCAGCACCAAGTACGTTTTGGGGATGGACTTAGTTTATTGGTGGTCTCTGGCAAAGGGTTTTAAATTGCATTGTCTATTGGGATGAGTTGAGTAAGAGAGACTGCACAGTACAGGACTCAGCTGCTGTGGGTGGAACACCCCACAATGGAAAAGGAGGGGAGCATTGTCTTTTGTGTCGATAATACCCCAGACTGACACACAATCTGTTACTGTTGTTTTATTTGCTTCGCCCAGGGAGCTGTGCGACTTGCTCTGCAGGAAGCATACTCTGTTTACATGCTGCCTTTTTAATGGAAACCGGGCTGCTGAGGCTGCTCTTCGGTCTCCAGCGTTTTGCTTGGATATTAAAGTCCCTCTGCTGACTCTGAAAGCAGTCTGGGAATTCGCTCACACACTCTGACCTTGCGTGCCCTGCTGATGGTGTTGCAAATGAGGTCGCATGTAGCAAGATGAGTTGTCCACCTGCCCATTCTTATCCCTCTGAACCAGCGTATTTGTGATGTGTTCTCTCTGCACTGGTAAGAGACTCAGAGAGACTAGTTTTAATTGAGAGCTTTAGTTTAACTTTATACATAGCAAGAAATGCTTTGGCACCCATGCAAGAGTTGACGTGTACATTACAGACCAGCCTGGCAGTGTGTGCTATCAGAAGAATGAGCAGGGTTTGGTTCGAAGGCTTGCTCTTCAGACCAACACAAAGCGGGGGCTGGGGACTGGGGTCGCTGAGGCCCCATGCTTGTTGCTCCGTAGCAAACCATTGTGTTTGAGGTAGCAGTCCCCCAACACGGCTGGTATCTCCTTTGGCTCTCCTCCACCAGGGAAGGTTGTTGGGCCGCAGGGCCTTGGGATGAGCAGAGCTGTCTTACACTGAGGACAAAAGCCAAAGGAAAAATCGCTCCATGCAGCTGAACGCGTTGACAGAAGTTTGACTCGCCCCCCCCCCCCTTCCCCCCCCCCCCGCCTGCTAATGTGTCCCCTCTACCAAGCCTAATCGCTGCTTGCTGACATTTGTAATGTCACTGAGCGATCTTGTATCTTTAGTGAACTGTCAATGCAGAGAGGACTCGGGGCAGGGAGTTTATCGCGCCCTTTGCTGTGATTAGATAAGTATTCAGGGAGGGCTGCCAAAGAGAGGGGCTTTATTAGAACGTGTCTGTATATCAGATAGCCCCTAAGCCCCCTTGCCAGAGAGGGCCACTGAGCAGAGCTGTACCGTCTACCCAGTTCCATTATGCTTCTATCTGAATCTTTTCTTGATCCGCAGAGGTTCTTTGGGTCAGGGTTAAGCTGCCGTAATGGAGCTGGGCACTCCCAGGCCGGGGTCCGGACTGCAGTAGCAGAGGGTGCTTGCAGATTAGGGTTAAGGGGTTGAGACTGGAAGAGGGGCTGCGGGTCAGGGCTGGAATATACTGGCAGAGCTGGGTGTAGCAAAGCTTTGCCATGGCTCTTTCACCTCAGCGCCAAATTCTAGGCAGAATAAATACGACAATATTTATTGACCAGAGTCTGCAGCATCTCTCTTATGCTTACATAGTGCTTTCCATCTTCAGCTCTCAAATCCCTTTACGAAGGCTGTGGATGTATCATATTACAGCTGGAGGAAACTGAGGCTGAGGAGTGAGGTGACTTGCCCAGGTCACACAGTGAGTCAGTAGTGAGGCAGAGATGGAACCCAGGCCAGCTGGCTCCCAGCCCTCTGCTCACTCCACTAGACCAGTGGCTCTCAAAATTATTTGATGGTACCCCCCCTTCTTAGCGTCTGCAGTACGATCCATTGTCATAAGAGCAAGAGCAAAACTGGGATTGTGATATGCTCACAACTAAATGTGCACACTGCATCCTGGCAAATGGATTTTCAATGTGCAGCCGGCAACGACTTTGTATAGGGCTAGGCCAGCTTACCAGAAATCCCTCAAAACGCCCAGCGCCATCTAGAGTCAAATGCACAGCGCCATCTGGCGACCTGAGGGGGCTGGAGCCGGGGTTCTCAAATTCTCCAGACTTCTGCACCCCTTTTCGGGGGCTGATTTGTCTTGTGTGCCGCTAACTTTCAGCTCACTTAAAAGCCACCTGCTTACATGATCAGACATAAAAAATACAAGTGTCTCAGCACCCTACTGCTGACCAAGTCCTGGCTTTCTCATTTTCACTGTGTAATTATAAAATAAATGGTGACCCCCCCCCCCCCCCGCTCCTCCCCAGATTGAGAGAAACTGATACAGCACCTAGAGCAGTAGAAACAAATCATTGTTAAGGCGTTGATTGTGTCATGGAAGTCACGGAACCCATAATTTCTGGAGACTTCCGGGACGTTTCCTGCACAAGGGCTGGGGTGTCAGCCCCACAGCTCTCAGGCCCAGTTGGCAGCGGCCCCCCAGCAGCTCCTCTCTGCTGGGCAGCAGGGCGATCCTGCAGGTCCCAGCCCCCATGGGTAGCTGACGCCCCCGTGCAGTGGCCTAGGGATTTTGTCAGGGATATTTTTAGTAAAAATCACGGACAGGTCACGGGCTTCCATGACTTTTTGTTTGTTGTCAGTGATCTGTCTGTGAGTTCTTACTAAAACTATCCCTGACCGAATCTGAGCCTTAGTCATCGTCTGATGCAATTTAAGTTTGTGCTGACTTTGACAGTGCTGCTCACGTAGCTTGTTGTAAAACTTGGCAGATCTCTAGACATGTTGATGTACTCCCTGGAAGCCCTTGGCGTATCCTGCTTGAGAACCACTGGTCTGGAGGAATCCTCTTGGCTAGTTATCCATTGCTGTGGGTAAAATGTGTGCAGTAAGTTATTTACCCTAAGACTTCTCATGCCCCTCAATGTGAGAACCTCTGCACCAAGCCACAGCTGCCCCAGCCAGCAAGCTAGAATGAAATTATTTCCCAAAGAGGATCATCAGTTAGCTTAGACTGTGATAAAAATCGTTCTGTGTATAGTATTTATTGTAACACGAGGGAAGGCTTTTGCTTAGGCTTCCTTCCTGCTCCTTTCTCAGGCTTTGTGGTTTCTCATGACAGTTCATCTTTAGGTTAGTGATCTGCCAGGTCAAGTCAGGCATCCTGTCCGTGGTGAACCTCCATGTTAAGGATTTAGAGCCAGGGTCAAGCTAGGCTGCAACTCAATGTCTCTTGAGATGTAAGGGGTAACAAGGGACCTGTTCTGGAAATGGAAAGACAGCTCTAATAAAGGGCAGCCAGCCGCCTGACAACGCAGTGAGTTAATGCTGCCTGAAGGGCTAAATGCTTATACAAATACATCAAAGGAGGGTGTAGTCCAAGAGAGAAAGGAGGCCCAGCTATTTATGGGGAGGGGTGAAGTTAATGATGAGTCTGAAATGTGTGATCGCTCAGGTACTCTTTAAAAACTGGCTTGAGCAGGAAGAACAGTAGAGAAAGAGGCCTGGACAATTCAGAAGGTAATGAAGGCCATACCAACAGAACTGGGGTTTGAGAGCAGGTAGGACTGTACTTGGCCCTGCTGGATCTGAGCATCCCCAGTTAAGGTTGCAGAAGCTGTTCCTCTGTTACAAAGATGTATGCTGTCTTCTCATCGCTCTTGTAAAGTGCAAAGACTGTCGGGGAGCGTTTTCTCTTATGTGACTAGTGGGTAGGAATAAATGGTAAATTTTCAGAAGTGAGAGGGGTAACTAGTGGTGTTCCCCAAGGGTCAGTCCTAGGACCAATCCTATTCAATTTATTCATCAATGATTTAGAGGAAGGGGTAAACAGTAAGGTGGCAAAGTTTGCAGATGATACTAAACTGCTCAGAATAGTTAAGGCTCAAGCAGACTGTGAAGAACTTCAAAAAGATTTCACAAAACTAAATGACTAGGCAACAAAATGGCAAATGAAGTTTAATGTGGATAAATGTAAAGTAATGCACATTGGAAAAAATAACCTCAACTGTACATACAATATGATGGGGGCTAATTTAGCTACAACTACTCAGGAAAAAGATCTTGGAGTCATCATGGATAGTTCTCTGAAGATGTCCATGCAGTGTGCAGCGGCAGTCAAAAAAGCAAACAGGGTGTTAGGAATCATTAAAAAAGGGGTAGAGAATAAGACGGAGAATATCTTATTGCCTTTATACAAATCCATGGTGCGCGCACATCTTGAATACTGTGTACAAATGTGGTCTCCTCATCTCAAAAAGGATATACTGGCATTAGAAAAGGTTCAGAGAAGGGCAACTAAAATGATTAGGGGTTTGGAACGGGTTCCATGTGAGGAGAAATAGAGGCTAGGACTTTTTAGCTTGGCAAAGAGGAGACTAAGGGGAGATATGATAGAGGTATATAAAATTATGAGTGGTGTGGAGAAAGTGAATAAGGAAAAGTTATTTACTTGTTCCCATAATAGAAGAACTAGGGGCCACCCAATGAAATTAATGGGCAGCAGGTTTAAAACAAATAAAGGGAAGTTCTTCATACAGTGCACAGTCAACCTGTGGAACTCCCTGCCTGAGGAGATTGTGAAGATGAGGACTAGAACAGGGTTTAAAAGAGAATCAGATAAATTCATGGAGGTTAAGTAGATGAATGGCTGTTAGCCAGGCTGGGTAAGGAATGGTGTCCCTAGCCTCTGTTTGTCAGAGGGGGGTGATGGATGGCAGGAGAGAGATCACTTGATCGTTACCTGTTAGGTTCACTCACTCCGGGGCACCTGGCATTGGTCACTGTTGGTAGACAGGATACTGGGCTAGATGGACCTTTGGTCTGACCCAGTACGGCCTTTCTTATGTAAGTTCTCCTTGGACTGTGTTTATTTTCTCTTCCAAAAATCTACCTTGTCATGGTGCTAAACCTCCCTGCAGACAAAGCTTTGAGCTTGTTTTGTGAAGACGTGTAAACGTTCCCAAGTGGTGATGAGATGCCCCTCGACACTGTGTTAGCAGGTGCTTTAGAAATATGCCTGGGATGAGATCCTGGCCCTTTGGAAGCCAGTGAGAGTTTTACCTTTGCCTTGGGTAGGGGCAGAATTGTTAACCCCCTTCACTTTGAAATTCCTTCCTCTGGAGATTGTTCTAATGATAATCTCCTACGAGGGTTGTGACATGTTCTAGGCACCTCCCCATTGTAGTGTCCGCCAGTCTGAATAGTTGCAGCCTCCTGCGTGGCTGGGGATGTTTGTGAAGGAGAGCTGATTCCTTCTCTGGAACCCCTTTGTCCCGGTCCTGTGAGGAAGAAACAAAGAGCAGGTGGCTGTGAGGGGATAACAGTCTGAGGCCTAGCACTGTAGAAACAGAAAATTCCCCTATCAGAATCCATCAACCTCAACTTCCATCAGGACACCCACTGCCCCCCAAGATAGGTCCCTTCTCGCACAGGGTGCGCAGGGTACATGGTGATATAGTATTTTCCAAGTAGCATGTGCCATGGCCCATAATTACGTCAGTGCCAAGATAATTCAGGGACAGACACTATAGGAAAACCTAGGATGACGGCAAAGAGAGGTTTGACGTGAGTACAAGTATTAAGGAATTAAAGTCAGAAATGGGTACAAAAAAAATAAACATAAAATGCTACCTAGTACTGTAACTTTACAAACTAGGCTTGGTTCAAGATAAGTCTTACCACATGCTTCCAATTGCATTACTGACCAGTCTTCAGGGTAGGTCCCTCCCCAAAGTTGAAGAACTGGATTCATTTGTCATCTTAGCTGCAAAAGACAGAGAGGAGCAGGGAGTGAGACCTTGGGGTGGCTTTGCCCCACTCTTTTATATAGTTCAGTCCCTCTTTGAAATGCATTTCCTTGAGAGTGACCTCCCTAGAGCTGTGATTTTCAACCCATTGACCATTGTGGGTTGCATATGTGGCCCACAACGTGTTACGTGGGCTGCACTCAGTACTGCCTGTATGGCCCTGGGGATGTCACATAGGCTGCAGCTTTGTGCTGATTGGGCTGCAGGCTGAGCACCGCTGCCCTAGACAAAGTTCTTTCCAGTTCATCACCAGGAGATATGGAGCCTTGTAAGGGGGAAATTTTCTCAGTTGTTTGGGAAGATGCAGATCTGTTTCTCCCTGCCCAAGAATGGTCACTTGATAGGTGATGTCCCATCAGCTTTGACGGCACCTGACCAGTGATGGCTTGTACTTTGTCTTTGAGAAAAAGGTTTCCCCGTTTCCCAGACTTGTCTGTTAAACACACTTCAGTCATGATTCCAGCTTATGGGCCTGTTGTTACTACGTGCATTTCACCATGATATTCCTGACCAGCAAGAGATTCGTTTTCAAAGGATACTTCACAAGGCACATTTTGTACAAAGATTATTACAATAGTGTGAAAACAGGGGTGCTTTCACTCACAGGTGCAGCTCAGGAATTAGCTAGTGATGTTACCAACCCATTGACAGTTGTTATTTTTAAAGTCATGGGGAGCTGGGAAGTTATCAGAGGAAAAAAGCAAATAGGGTCTCAATGTTCCAGCAGGGGGTGCTGTGCTGTCGGGTGGCACCAGAGGCAAGGGGGGGTGCTGTGCTGTCGGGGGAATTACCTTTCCCATAAGGCGTTAAATCAACAGCCAGCACCCGGGACCCTTTCCAGTCCAGAAAGTGACGCTGGCATCTGTAAACTGAACTTCAGTCTCTAGTGATAAAAAAGAAAACAAAAACCAAAGAACAACCCCAATCAAATATTAGGAGAGAGAATCTGTTCTGAATAGCGATGGGCATATTAGCAAGACATAGATTAGATTAGATACACAGGGTGAATGAAGCTTCATTGCTTGGATCATCTTAAAACTGAACTGGACAAAGCTCTGAGAACGTACTGTGTGGCGTGATCTTGCACTGGCTGGAAGGCAGGTCTGCATGACTGAATGAACCTCTTCCAGTCCAGTGGTTGTTGATCTTTTGTGTGAAATAGGAGTGTGGAAGCTTAAGATGAGTGTGTTTTGGTTAATTAATCTGGTTACATTTTATTTTGGTTGATGAAAATATTAACATCTGTCCAACTGATCATTGTCCTGTCCTTTAGATTAACAATTCTTTCTTTCGCGAGCGCTGAGGGGATGTCAGTCAGTGAGTGTTGAAGGCAGATCAACTGCTTGTGGGTAGGAAAACTGAAAAGGCTGGGGAGAGTGTTTGAGAAATGGTCCCTTTAAGTCTGTTCCATGCCTGGGTGCCTGAAAGTTGCTTTCAGGAAGTTTAATCCCAGGAGAACCTGTTCAGATTGTTTGCTGTTATTTCACGGGTTTCTGCGTGTCTCCTGGTTGGATATTGTGACATTTATAAAATTCATGGCGAGCCTGGAAGCGATCGAAAGAAAAGCAAGGTACAGCACGTGCAAAGCAAACCTCCAAACCTGCCGTACGGGCTAGATCCTGAAAAGCACTTCAGCACATGCTTAGCTTTAAGCATGTGAGTAGAGACTACTGCTTAATGATCAGTACCTGTTGATGTGCTTTGCTGAATCATAGCTAGAGTGCTCAGCACCTGGCAGGATCAATCCCTAGCAGAGCCCTGCGAGATGCTCTCTTCCCATGCCCGCTGCGGTATGCTCGCTCCGTCCGTCCCTTGGACCTTTCAAGCTCTGGCTGCAAGTAGTTTGGCGTTGGTGGGTCCGTCTTGGCCCCTCCATGTTGTTTCAGCGCTCCTCTTGCTGTATTGTTTCCTTATAGCGACAGTTCCCTTGGAGGCTTTTGATGTCCTAGAGTGCCAAAGGTCTGCGCACATGACCCGCTTGGGTAGCATGTGACACAATTCACGGGAAATGACAAAAAGGCTAATTTCTGGCAGGGCTTAGGTGTGTGGCTCTGATCCACAGGGCAGGGAAGCCCTCTTGCCTTCCGGTGACTGAACACAGCCAGCCTTGTACCACTTCTCCTTTAAATCTGTCCTACAGCTGTCTGAACTCTGAAATTTCTTTCACTCGCTCCCTCGCCTTGTTAACATGTGTTGCCTTTGGGGTAATCAGGGAAAAAATATTATGTCCTTTTACAATTACCGGGTTTTGGAATATTAAAATGTCTCTCTGCATCGGCAGTGTTATTTTGATTGGTATTCTAACCTTTGACTAGCCCATAAAGCGAGCCGCTCTTCAAGCCAATATTGCAGGACTGAAATTTAATTCCGAAATGATTCCAGATAATAGGGAGACAGATAATATATGCATGAAGGATATTATGTTTGGACTAAATGCAGCAGGGCCAGGGCTTGGGAGTTGAATAATAGCCCAGAGTGAGTTATAATCTGTGGGACAGAAATACCTTACTGTCAGGGCCAGGAGACGAACTCTTAAATCAAAGGGAAGGAGAAGAGCAGAGAGCCAGAGGATAGTCAGCTGAGATGGAAAGGGCATGCAGGAGAGGCCTTAAAGGAGCAGCCCTCTCTGTCCCACTGCAGAGGGACAGTCACTCGGCTTGCTGTGTAACTGGCAGTGCTGGGGGAAATTACGCCGAAAGCGGGAGGTGGGTGGATTTCTGGCGTGGACACGTCCCTCCCCTCACCCACAGCAGGTTTCCACAGACTTTGAGCCTCAGTCTCCTAGAGGCTCTGAGCAAACGGCCTTAGGGGAAACACCTCCCTGTGTCTGAGTCTGGGATACTGTTGGTTTTCGTGAGGGCTCCAGCCTGAGTCCCAGACCGTCAGGCCCCCTGTTGTTCTCTCTGGGTGTCTGAATCAGCCCCTGGGAGGGACCGTTTCCTTTCGGCTGCTGCCGAGCACGGTAGCTGGTGCGCTGGCTCAGCACAGGGCTGATCTGCCCCGTGGCTGAGGTGAGGTGGAGCCGTTCCTGCTCCAGAAGCTTTGGGAAGCACGGTTATGTGCTTTGTGTTGTGTCATTTAGCGTGTCCGCTGTCCGTCCCTTTGCGGTCAGGGTTTGTGAGGTGCTGTGGGGGCTGTTCTCAAAGCTGGGGTAACCCAATCACAGGAATGCTGTTCACTAAACAGTCGCTCCCGTTAAGAGAGTGACGGGGACGCTGTGCTAACAGGGGACCTTCAACTCTCTACAGCCTCCCCGTAACGTCCCGTCTGAGGAGGAAGGACACTTTGAGCAATAGCACTCTTACCTTATTGCCACGTCGTGCTGTCTGCAGTGGGCAGGAACCTGTGCCTGGGAACTGAACTGAAGACCTGCCACCCACAGGCGAGAGCATGGTTGTCCACGCTACGCTTCCTGGGTAGCCGAAAAGTGCAACTTTAACAGAGGGGGAGAGAACAGAGGAGCTTAGAGCCCAGAATGCCCCTCCCAACACTGCTGCGTAGGACACATGTTCACACTTCCTGACACTCAGTACTCTATGTGAGGAGGTCATTCCAAGGGCTGCGGGCGTCTCCTAGAGAAACATCATTCTGTTGTCAGTCCTGGAAAAAACAGACCTGCAAAGCTGTCCTGTTCTTGCAGGGAGAGACACAAATACCTGTCTTCGAGAAAACCTACCTGAGGGCAAACCACATGGCAGCCCCATCGCAGCCAGAGCTGTGGTAGAGCTGGGGATATGGTTCTAGGCTTCGCACCAAGGGAGAGTTACCTGGAGTAAGGGGCTAAAACTAAGCGAGGGGGAATGTTGACTGGACTATGACGGGAAGCGTTCTTGGCACTGAGGTGGCTCAGGCTGTGTCATAGTCTCCCAAGGGAAGTGTTTGTCATCCCATCGCTTGGGACTCTTTAAAGCTAGTCTGGGCAGGGCCTTGGGAAACAGAATAAAGGGGGGCAGCCTGCGTTGGCCTGGAGATTGAGTGGATGATCTGATAGTTCTTTGCCGTCCCTGGCAGCTGTGATGATACAAATCGCACTTGTATACACGAAGGGTTTAGCTTAGACTGACATGAGCCTGGATTGTCAGGTTAGGGCTCTCTCACTAGCTTAAAACTCCTCTTCCCACGGTGTAAGAGCCTGACTCTGCAAACACTTGTCCAAGTGAGGTGGGGTCTCACGCTGGTTCCGAGGGTGGTGGATTTTACACACCGTGCGGGTTGCGGGAAGTGCATGTTTCATGGCCCGCAGGTTAAGGACAGTCTCTGTGTTAGCCCTAGAACTCCTGCTTTTGCAGGGCTCAAATCAGAGCTGCGCTGTGGCATGGGGCAGAGACTTGTTTGTGTTTGCTGTCCTGGGATTTTGTTTGAATCTTAAAGAACAAGAAAAATTGCACATCTTAGGGCCCCACATCCGCTGCCTGAACCTCCCGGAGAGTGGGCAAGAGACATGAATGATCAAAGAGGGTTGTATGGTGCTGGAGTAGCAGGATGAAATTCTCTGGCTCGTGTTATCCAGGAGATCAGACTAGATCATCAGCATGGTCCCTTCTGGCCTTAAATGCTATGAATCTTTGAGAGAGGCCCCGGTCAAACAAACGCTTGGAGAGCAAATAGCAAAACTCTGTTTGAGGAGCAGTTGTCAGGCACTTGGAGTTTCTGTTCTGCCCAGTTTACATGATTGCTGTTTTGACTCTGACTGTATGGACAAAGCTCCATTTTTGAACTACATCAGTGCAAAAAGGAACACCTGAATCGCATTAAACACAATCCTTTTGGGGGCTGTTTGCTCCTGTCTTTTAGGCCATGGCTACTCTGGGAGAAGGTGTATTTTGTAACATGTAACATCCTAGTGCAGACAAGGCAAATTGTAGTCCTTATGTGTTTGCTGGCTGCATGAATGCTAGCCTCCCTTGAGGGTTTTTTTTTGACCAGCTTAACCCTGTGTAGAATTATCACTTGCCATGTCTACACTAGGGTTTTAAAAATCCACCTTTTCTCCAGCTGAAGACAAGCCCTTAGCTGAGGTAAGGGTAGGAAAACCACTGCAGCATGAATCACTGTTACAGCGTAGTCTCTTCTAGCCCTTCTCGGAATAACCTGATTCTGTGCTGTGACAATAGCTGAGCTGATACCAATTTTAAATTCAGAAAAATCCAATCACTTCCTCCTGAGCTGGGCTCTGGCCCATCAAGTCTCCTGCGGCTGGGAATGCTGGCGCCAGAATTCAACTCCCTGGGAGATTTAGATTGTGTCAGTACTACGCAGACTATACTGCCATGGCTAGGGTGGTGTAACCCTGCACTGTTGTTGCAGCCTGCACCCACAGAGCGTAGTTAGCCTTAGTTATTGCAAGGCTGTTTGGTCCAACGGCAGAGAAGGGATGGGGTTCCACTGGCCTTCAGACTCTGATTTCCTGGTGTTCCCAGCCTGTATCCTTCAATCTGTCCTTTGTTAGGTGGCCGTTCTCACAAAGGGCTTCTCGCCCATAGTTATGGTAACTGACTGGTGTTGGGAAAGAGATTTTGTTTTGTGTACGTTCTTTGTTGCAGGTGGTGATGTTTATGTCAGGTAACATTCCATGTCAGGTGGTGGTATTATTTATCATTCGTCTTATGGCAGTGTGTAGTGTGACGGAGTCAGACCAGAAGGATATAGGAGAGTGCTGGAAGGCAGGTACATTAGTCTCAGGGTGTGCAGGTCCCTGTTCCCTGGATAGCCAAACAAAGGCTATTCCAGACCAATCAAGACACCTGGGGCCAATTAAGAACCTTCTAGAAAGGAGTAGAAACAGCTAGCCTGATTGGGACACCTGAAGCCAATCAGGGAGTGGCTGAAACCAGATAAAAACCTCCCAGTTAGTCAGGTGGGCTGTGGGTGTCAGGAGCTGTGGAAGGAAGTTATGCTGTTGGTGAGACTGAGTGGTGGACAATGTATTGTACAGAAGGAAGGAGGCCCTGAGGTAGGGGTGAAGTGGAGTTTGAAGAAGTGGGGACTGCTGTGGGGAAGTAGCCCAGGGAATTGTATTGTGTTTTGTGGATAAAAGGTCAGCCATCTTAGCTGATACTATTAGGGTCCCTGGGCTGGAGCCCAGAGTAGAGGGCGGGCCTGGGCTCCCCCCTTTCTGCCTCCCATAATTAGTCTCTGAGATTGGGAGACAATAGAGACTGTGCCAGGAAGGATAGCTTCTCCTCACTGGTTTGTGATGAAAATGACTCAATAGACTGTGACCTTGTCTCCAGAGAGAGAAGGGCTCCGTGGAGGGTCACAGTGAGCCACTGAGGCTAGTCAAAATCCGCCAGGAAACGCAGGATCCACGAAGATAAGGACAGAGCTTTGTCACAGTAGAGAATGTAACCAGGATCCGGGTCTCATTGTACTGTGCGCTACATGGACACCAAGGAAGAGATGGTCCCTGCGTAGAAGAGCTTGCAGCTTAAATAGGCAAGGCAGAACAGTGGTGGGAGGGAAACCGTGGCACAGAGAGAGCTGAAGTGACTTGCCCCAGGTCACACAGTGGGTCGGTGGCAGGGCTGGGAATAGAACTTGGTCTCCTGATTCCCTGTGCAGTGCTTGATCCACTAAGTAGGAATATAGACAGCAGATAGCTGTAGGCACTTGTCAGTTTTATATCCAAAATGCCCTTGGTATTTCAAATGCAGAGGGGCTAGAACATGGGTTATTGTGCACATTTCTTATACACATATGTTGCCATAGTTGGTGGGCAAAAGGCAGACCCATGTGTAGTGTTACTGGCACCTCGCTGTGTGTACACTGCCCTCCTCACATCTCTTTGGGCTACGAACCGCCTGGTTCCCATCTGGCTCCATTTGTCGGGCTGCATTGCTGCTCGGGTTAATTGCATAGCGCAGACCTCTGCACGCTGAATCTGGCTACTGCTATCTGCACTGCAGTCAGTCCAGGGAAGGGAAGAGTTCTCAGGTTTTGTCCATTCATCAGGATTTTGTAATAGCTCTTTGTGTATCTGGCAAAGGGGAGAATAAAAATCCAAACAACGTGGGCTTGTGCCCAGAAATCGTCTTCCTCAGGGGGCAGGAAGAACTTGTGAACTAGTTAGGGCCTGATTCTGCTTCTGCTTACACTGGGTTTAATCAGGAATAACACTGGGGAACTCTGGCTAAATTAGTGTAAGTGAGTTCAGAATTCGGCCGTTCTCCTGATGATGAGAGTGAACAGTGCAGCCCTCTGATAGCACTGCTCTACAGCCAAAATGCTTCTGAAATAAATGTAGTCAAACTTTACTAATTCTGGGTCACTGAGAACGAAAATGATGCTTAAAATTGTTGATTGGCTCTAATTTTCAAGATATGCTATTGGGTCAGTATATACGACCCTTGACACGGGAATGGCGAAGGATAAGTGAGTTATAAAGGGAAGGGATCTCAATTTAAACCAGAAATGACTAAAATACATCTTTGACTGGATCTATGAATAAATCTATGACTGGGTTTGGACAGTACTTGCTTTTTAGGCAAAACAATGAATAATACAATCTGAAGCTGGTATTGCATCATACATGATATGAATTGCATCATGTTATTCCTAGAAGTCATGGATGATGCAACCATAACGAAGCTTACATCACTCTGCTGAACAAATTGCCCTATATCAGCTCTAGAAATCGTACAGTGTCGTGCTCTCTTATTTGTCAGTGTTTGATTTTGCAAAGGAACACGTTTCTGTTTAGCCAAAGTGAGCAGAGATGCCTCGTACTTGTGTGAACAGTGCAGATAACTTCTGCTATGTTTGTGGTGAAGTGACTTTTGCATCACAAAAGTGCAGTATAACCACTATGGTTAAGAAAGCCTATCACCTTTATTTTGGCTGCAAAATTGGAGATCAGGACAAGAGGTGGGCCCCACACACATGCTGCAACACTTGTGCAACAAATCTTCGCCAGTGGGTGAACAGGAAAAGGAAATCTATGCCTTTTGCAGTGCCAATGATTTGGAGAGAGCCAACAGATCATACCAGCAATTGTCACTTCTGCATGGTACCTCCAGTTGGGAAAAGTGTGTCAAAGAAGAAAAAGTGGATTGTGCATTATCCAAACATTCCATCAGCTATACGCCCAATCCCCCACGGAGAAGGACTGCCGGTTCCTGATGCACCAGAATCATTCTCACTTGAGTCAGAAGAGGAAGAGGATGAAACTTCTGGTCCTGAACCATCAATGTCACAGGACCCGCATTTTCTCCCATCCTCCTCCTCTGAACCACACCTCATAACACAAGCTGAACTGAATGACCTTGTCAGGGATTTGGAACTACCCAAGTAAGGCAGAGCCGTTGGGCTCCAGACTATAGCAGTGGAATCTCCTGGCAGGTGATGTTAGGGTTTCCATGTTCCGTGACCGTCAAAAGGATCTTGTCCCATTCTTCTTCATGGAAGGTGATCTTGTAGCCTGCAACAACATCGATGGTGTGATGGCAGCGCTCAACATCGTTCACGATCCAGATGAGTGGAGACTCTTCATTGATTCATCGAAGACGAGTCTTAAAGCTGTTTTGCTGCATAATGGCAATGTTTTGCCATCAGTTCCAATTGGTCATGCAGTCCATATGAAGGAAACCTATGACAACATGAAACAACTTTTGAGGTGCATAAACTATGACCAATATCAGTGGCAGCTTTGTGGCGATTTGAAGGTTGTTGCTCTCTTGCTTGGTCTGCAGACTGGATACACAAAGTACTGCTGTTTTCTCTGCGAATGAGATAGTCGTGCAAAAGATTCCCACTACATCAAGAAAGATTGGCCACTCCGACAGTCATTGGAACCTGGGAGGAAAAGTGTTCAGCATCCACCACTTGTTGAATCAAGGAAGATTTTGTTACCACCCTTACACATCAATATGGATCTGATGAAGAACTTTGTCAAGGCCATTGACAAAACACAAGCAGCTTTCAAGTACCTCCGTGGAAAATTTCCAAGGTTAAGTGAAGCTAAGATAAAGGAAGGTGTCTTTGTTGGTCCTCAGATTCGTGAACCTCTTCGAGATGATGCATTTGACCATGCACTGCGTGGCAAGGAAAAGACGGCATGGAAAGCCTTCCAGTCAGTGGCAATACATTTTCTCGGAAACAACAAGGCAGACAACTACAGGTTGTTGGTAGAAAACCTCCTCAAGGCATACAAAAGCCTTGGTTGCAACATGTCACTAAAGATACATTTTTTGCACTCTCATCTAGATTTTTTTCCACCGAACTGCGGAGCAGTGAGCGACGAGCACGGCGAGCGATTTCACCAGGACGTTGCAACGATGGAGAAACGCTATCAGGGCAAATGGAGCCCATCAATGCTTGCAGACTATTGCTGGACAGTGACAAGAGATGCTCCATTTAATGAATACAAGAGACAAGCCAAGAAGCGCCAAGTAGACACTGAATAGGACTAAACTATGTACATAATAGTTTTTTGCCTTTTGTTTCATAATACATTTTATAATCCTTTTGCTGATTTTTAAAGTGTTACATAAACAGGACAGGTGAAATATTATCATGTGAAGCAACCATAAACACATGAAAAGACCTAGGTTTGCAATTTATTATTAAAACTCTACTATCTACACAATATACATAGACATAAAATGTAAAAACTTAAATATCTTAGAAACAGTAGCCAATCAGTTGTTTTAATTGTCATATTTGAATTCAGCACATCAAAATACATAATAAATATCACATTTGATCTCTGAAGCAGACGACTTCTAAAATATTGTAGACCAGTGTAGTCTAACACATTAGCCATTGTGTGCCCTGGCTGTGAGCATAGACCCTCGCTCTGGGCACGTTACTGTGTCCTATGGAACTAGCGGGAACAACCCTACTTCTGAGTCCCCGCTGGAACCTGACGTGGGAGTTCTCGCAGACACGGCCTTATTCCAGTAGCACGAAGCCGTCCATGTCTCTGGACACTTTTACCTGAGCCTATGGAACAGCTGTTGAATTGTCACTCCAAAACCAAGAGCCAGCAAACCCCACAGAACTCTGTATCCCAGGAAATGCTTGTGTCTGTTCCCTCCCCTGCTGGGCTGAGTCCCCAAGCGCTTTGCTTCTAAAACCTGCCTTCAGACCAGCACATGCCCCTATCCATACTTCCAGCAGCCCCCGGTGTCCTCTGCCCTGACCCCTGTTATGGGGAAGCTATTGTTTTCCTGTGTGCAGCAATCTGCTGAGGGGCTGCAGTGCAGTCTGCATCCTCCTGTTGAAAGAGGCAAGGTTGACCCCGCACCTGACACAGCCTCCCCCACAGTCAATACCAGAGCAAGGCTAGAGGAGAAGGGATTAAAGGCAGGGCATGTTTTACAATAATCCGGCAACGTGTGTTGCATTCTAGCCCAGACAGCAGGAGGCAATGGCGAAATGCATGAAAACTGGCCTTTTCCTGAATCCCCTGGGCCTAGAGAAGGGGTGAGCTCACCCCCCCCCCCAGCTCAGCAGCACCCAGAATTGCTCCCCAATTGCAGCTGACTTGATTCTGTTAGAGTGGTGACTATACTGGGAAGGCAGAACGCTGGGTGACCTGCTCATCACACGGGAGCCAGCTTTACCTTCAGGGAAGTGAAGGGGACCCCAAGTCAGTCAGGTGTAGGGTGACCAGACAGCAAGCGTGAAAAATCAGGATAGGGGATGTGGGGGGGAGGAGGGGGAAGCCTATATAAGAAAAAGCCCCAAATATTGGGACTGTCCCTATAAAATCGGGACATCTGGTCACCCTAGTCAGGTGCACATTTGGAAGAGGAGGGAGGTGGGGAAAGAGATTTAGCAAAAGTCCTGGAAATGAGCCCCACTTCCCCTCCCCCTTCCCCGGGGGAAAACGATGCTTAAAGTGCAATTCTCCTCTGAAACATGACTGTGAAAATAACCCCTTCTGAAGCAGGCCCCTTTCTCCCAGGTGTGTCAGAGTCAGGTCTGCTAGCTTCAGGATCTAAAGAGTGACAGGGGCATATTCCTGCTAGTCCTTTGCGGGAGGGAGCTGGAGCCTGCTGGATCCCACGTGGGCCCCAGAATTGCTCCGGGGTACAGTTACTGGGTCTGTGAGTTACACTGGTGCACAGCTCTCTCGTGTAATACTTGTGCATAGGGCATCCCCATGGCCCAGCTGAGATGTCACCCATTCACTGGGACTTCAGAAGTGGGCCTGTAGCTCCCAGCAGAGAAAACCCACAGTAAATGCCCAAGTAAATACCCCGCCGGCGGGGGGGGAGCTGCTTTAAACACCCCCCGCCCCCACCATGTATTTCCAGCCAAACCTTGCTGAGGAGAAGAAAAGTTGTATGCTAATGGAAGGTGGGTTTGATTTTGTGCTCTGTTCCTCCTCCTTTGCCTGCTTAGGAGTCCCTGGTGTTTGCTGCAGGGAGGAGGGTCTGCCTATTCCCTCCCCTCCATTAGGGTCCTGGGAGGGAGGGGACAGCGTGCCTGAAAACATTAGGATTATTTGGAATCTTCTGGAACAGCCGCCGTAAGAAATAGAAGTAGAAACAGGCTACTGGTTGCTTGAAATACAAAAGATGCTTCATAATCTAGAGAGCATTCCAGAAGCAGTGAGACATTCATAACAGTGACATGATAAATTATGCAGAGTCAGGGAAAGCCAGAATGGTTTTTACTAGACATGCACCTGGAAACACCGTTAAAGCTTTGTGCAGTTTGGTTCTTCTGTGTATGCGGCACATTTAGGCAAACTGGAGAAACACTTCTGTTTTGGTGACATGTCCAGCTACTGTCAAAAATAGATTACTGCAGTCCAGCAGCAAGAAAGGGAAAACCGGTCTGCATCGAAATTCTGCTTTTTCTTTGTCTTTGGCAGCAGCATCCCAAAGCATTGAGATTTTTTTTATGAAGATAGTGACAATGAAAATGAAGCGAAGTCCATTTCTTCATTTTCTAAGAAGAATTTTGCTGCTTCATCTGCTTCAGCCTTGAAAACTCCTACTCCTGGAAAGTCTTCAGACCTTCATCAGATTGGTATTGAGGCTTTTGGATAGTGTCGTATGATCAGGAAAAGGAAGTTGACCCTACATTTGCTCGCAATACACCATTTCGTATAGATGAAAATCCTTCTATCCTAGATTTGTTTTTCACAAGTTGCGTCGAGTTTACAAAGTACCAAATAAGGACTGGCTTGCAGGAAGTTCTCTGAATGCTGAAGCAGACGATGTGAAAAAGAGAGTTAGTGTTCTGATTGCACAAGCCTCTTGCGTATCTCCGGTGTCATCTGGATGGAACAATATTCATGATGGGGATGTCGTCAGCTTCCCAGTGACACTCCAGAATCTTGCTCATTCCAGTGCACAACTGAGCATCACAAGACAGCCCAATACATTGCTGACCGGTTTAAAAATATAATCAGTGAACTGGGTCCATGGAAGGTTATTTCAGTTGTAGCTGACACCATGGCTAATATGAAAGTAGCTCGAGCTTTGTTGATAAATGAGTATCTGCACCTTGTGTTATGGTCGTGCTGCCCATAGGATGCAGCCTTTCACTGATGATGGTGAAGATCTGACAACTGCCTTATCACATGTCAAAAGTTAAAAGCCTTGTCAAGTTTTTTAAAAACAAACAAGTACCAGCAGCCACTTTTTCAGCATCGTTTAGTCCAGCGCTCAATTTCATCCACACGGAGTAAGCCTTGTTGTACTTGACAGGACTGTTCTATTAAATGTCTCCGAGATCTTCAGATATGCAAGTAAGCACCTCAGTCAGCTCTCTGTGGTTGAAGAAGGGGTGGTCAGGTGTTTTCCCTGAGTAATTCGCAGAGACAGTTTTGTGACTGTCTTTTAAATTCAAAACTCAAAATTAGTTTTGCTGGTTGAACCTATCGCTCAGCCTTTTCAGAATGTGGGAAAGGATAGCTCTGCATTAAGGGATGCCAAGGACAAGTTCCTGAATGTTATTAAACACATTGGTCTACTTACAAAAACTGAAGAGAAGAAGATAATAGACAAAATAATATCACACAATGCTGCCTGACTTCTTGAGCCAAGCTCCCAGGCCCAAGGCCTTTCTACTGATGAATTCAGTTCAAGATGTGACTTCACAGTGGCTGTTGCAAACTTCAAAGGCTATTCAAGCAAACATACAATTCAAATGAAGGTAGCAAATTATAATCTGAGGCAATCTGTTCAGTCTTAAAACAACATGGAATTACAATCCCAACAGTTAAATCTAAATTGCTCACTCCTTTATCAGGGGGAAACAAGTTGTTTCCTTCTTTCACTCTAGCTACAGTGACAGAAATCCTTTAAATGCATCCAGGTACAGTAGAACATGTGCAGAAGAAAATTGGTTGGCTTGGGGAATCATCCATTCAAAAACCTCCACTGCTGGGAAGGTGATGGCAGAGTATTGCAATTTAAGATTACAGAAGAAAGTGGCAGATGAGGAGAAAGGAGGAGATACTGATGAGTTTGATGATGACAGAGATACATAGATTGAAACTCTTGAACCTGATAAAGAAAAAATGATAAAGAAAAGCAAGATGCTTGAAGAGTTGGCCTGCTGCCTACCTTAGCAAGTGCATTTAAAAATGACTTTTTTTCTTTTACAGTTGCTAGGTGTTTATTTCTAATTTCATTTTTCTTTTGTAGCTGTTCAATCTTGACGAACATGCACTTTTAAATACTAACCTAACATTGCTGAAAAGGTAATAATTATTTTTCTTTCATTTTTTAGAACTTCACTTCATTGCATTTCATATTTTTCTGAGTTAAAATAACTTTTTAGGAATTTGTTTTTTGTAATTTGGCATAAGCATCTATTTAAGGCTAAACCTATTGGAGATCATGAAATGTTTCTATTTTTGGTTAGTTACTGTTCTGATAAAGCAGTGCTTTAAAATGTTTGACCGTTTTAAACTATATTTGATCAATGTTTGACCAGTTACTAGACCAGCAATTTTTGGACTGGCCAAATGCCCAACCCTAAATTATTTGCAAATATGCAAAATGGCTCATTAATTTTGCATAAAATATGAATCCTGGAGTCACATAACACTTGGTGGCTGTGTGTTCCACCCCTTGAACACAATGGAGCTGCGCCATTGTCACAAGAGGGCAGAAACCTTATCGCTGCTGCTGCTGCACAGGAGGAAAGTAGCTGTGAGGGGCACTGAGCCATGTTCATGGAATGGGCCTGAGCCACTGGCAGAGGGGCCTAGCTTCTCTTTGCATAGGCACGCTAAAACGAGCAAAAGATGCTGCTTTGGGCGCTGGGAAGTGCTCAGTGCCTGGAGTGCCTGTGTTCCTCTGTTCATAACTCAGCGTTTACAGGAATTCACTAGACATCTGAAAAACCCCAGGGTTACAAAGCAGGTTGGTTTCAAAGCCAGGATTAAAACTCTCCTGCCCCTGCTCCCCATCCCATGCACATGCCGAGAGGCCCTTCTTAAACATTCCATGGAGGCTTTTCCTCTTTCCGCTTACAAGTGGGAAGTAGATCCTGTTGTAGTGGAGGGAGGGATAGCTCAGTGGTTTGAGCGTTGGCCTGCTAAACCCAGGGTTGAGAGTTCAGTCCTTGAGGGGGCCATTTAGGGATTTGGGGCAAAAATCTCTTGGATGATTTAACTGGGGATTGGTCTTGCTTTGAGCAGAGGGTTGGACTAGATGATCTCCTGAGGTCCCTCCCAACCTTGATATTCTGTGATTTATTAGAAATAGCCAGACAGCAAAGGTTTGCAGGAGCAACCAGGGGGTTGTTTTAGGAACCTGCTAATGTCTCCCATTGTCACCATGAAACAAATCCTAGGTTTTAGATCCTCTTCCTGTCCCACTGCCCACTGGGTGGTTGCTTGTATTAGCAGAAGTGTTGTAAGCAAGACACGAGAACTAATTCTTCCGCTCTACTCTGCACTGATTAGGCTTCAGCTGGAGTATTGTGTCCAGTTCTGGGTGCCACATTTCAGGAAAGATGGGGACAAATGGGAGAAAGTCCACAGAAGAGCAACAAAAATAATTAAAGGTCTAAAAAACATGAGCTATGAGGGAAGACTGAAAAAAATTGGGTTTATTTAGACTGGAGAAGAGAAGACTGAGAGGGGGCATAAGTTTTCAAGTGCATAAAAGGTGTTAGGAGGAGGAGGGAGGTAAATCGTTCTCATTAACCTCTGAGGATAGGACGAGAAGCAATGGCGTGAAACTGCAGCAAGGGCAGTTTAGGTCCGACATTAGGAAAATCTTCCTGTGAGGGTGGTTAAACCCTGGAATAAATTGCCTGGGAAAGTGGTGAAATCTCTATCATTGGAGGTATGTAAGAGCAGGTTAGACAAATACCTGTCAGGGACAGTCTAGATAATACTTAGTCCTGCCTCATGGCAGGAGACTGGACTAGGGAGCTCATGGGGTCCCTTCCAGTCTTACGATTCTGATTTCCGGCTTCAGGCTCACTCAGCACAGCAGCGCTTCGCGTTTGTGGGGAGGACTAGTCAGCATGTACATTGGTAGTCTATGTAGCTATGGAAAAGTCCACCCCTCTGAGCGCTGTAGCTGTGCTGCCTGCAGCTAGGTTGATGGTAGAATGCTACCAGTGCTCGGGGAGGGGAGTTCCTACTGCCCCAAGAAAACCCCTTCTGTTGCTGAGGGCCGTGTCTACACTAGGGACTTATGCTGGCGTAGCCATGGCCCCATCACTATGCTGCTATAATCCCCGCAGTGTAAATGGGGCCTCACCCTCTTCTGAAAAAGGGAAAACTTTAATTCTACGGAGATGGCAAGGCCCGCAGAGCCCTCTGCGATGCACAGCCCAAGTCAGGCCTTGGGGTGCCTTGCTCTGGAGTAGGGGGGGTGTCAAGTTTTCCAAAGAGGTTGTTTCATAGAAGAGACTCTGACTGTTCGTTGCCCCACGAGCCCCTTTCATCTCTTCATTTTCACCCCTCAGCTGAGAGTGCCAACGAAGGGGCTAGTCATGGTGCCGCATTGCTCCATGAGGGATCCGCATGGTATCCACAAACGCTGACAGACTTGGGACAGCGCCGCCTGTTTAGGCAAAATTCTGACAGCTTTTGGTTTAGAAAAATGTTGGGTTGAAGTCTTTATTTCTCCTCATTTCTGGTTTTCCTGCTCTCCCATTTATTTCCTTTCCAGCCTCTCTCCCTGGTTTATTTTTCTTTTTTCCATTTGGCCACTGGAGAAGGGGGAGGAAAGGGAAATGACAAACCAGAAACAACAACTTCTTTTCTTTTCCAGTTTTGCCAGAAATGGAAGCTTTTGAAAAGAGAATTTTCGCAAACATTTTTGACTTCGTAAAGTGGCTTGGATTTGTTTGTTTGTTCGGGGTTGTTATTATTTAATATTGAAATTGTGGCAGTGCCCAAAGGCCCCAGTCAGGAGTGGGTATCCCATTGTGCGAAGTGCTGTACAAACACTTCTGTGAGCACCCCGGTGAAGACTTCTTGTACTGGTTCTTGTACTTTCCCAGTACAAGCCTGAGCTTCACTCCATGGTGAATGTAGGCTTGTCACTGGAATCACTGGTGGCGCCAGTTATCTCTTTGCTGTGGTGCCATGCCCGGCATTGCCCACCGTATTCCGGGTAGAGTTCTCAAAGCGCCCTTCGCTCTGGCAGCAGTGCCTCATTAGATGCTGGGATGGATCACTGGATGATTCCCTCTTCTGTTCATTCCCTCCGGGGCACCTGGCATTGCCCACTGTCAGGAGACAGGACCCTGGGCTAGAAGGACCTTTGGACTAACCCAGTGTGGCCATTCCTATGTTTTTATGTCTTCTGTTCTGCAACCTGTGAGTCCTTCCCCCTGGCCCCTCCGCCGCTGCTCCAGTACATGGGCTGATGGCTTCAGTGGCTTTTCTGCCTGCTGCTCCATCTTGGGAGGAAGACTGTTACTCTGGGGTGCCTCGGAAGGGTTGCGCTGGTGAAGCTGTGGCAAGTGACTGAGTTGCATGTGCAGCGTGCACAATTGTGGCCTGGCACAAGGGAAGGAACGCTGCAGGCTCCTTTCTTTTTAAATGACATTGTCATTGCTGTCAACCAACACAGTGTTATGAACAGACATAAACTACCAGGGGAGGGGTTTTCTGTTTGGAACATTAACATACTGCACACAGAGGAGAGAGGAGACGAAAGTACCTGAACCAGGTAAGAAGTTGTCAGGGGAAAGGAATAAACTGGGTTTTCTTCTAAGTGACACCCTGGGTTACCTGCCCCTATACCCGTGTTTTGTTGTAAGAATTTCCGGAAGAGTCTGATATGGGCACAAGGGGGAGACGCCTTCCTGGAGACTAGCCATGCCGGTGTGTACAGTCATGAGCTGCTAGGTCTGGTGAATCGATTCCAAAATGAAGGGAGATGAGGATTTTCCCATCTCTCAACAAGTTCCTTTCCGAGGAAGGTGAAAACCGCATTAGCATCCAGGTATCTCAGTCGCTTCCGGCAAGGTTCGGACATTTTAGGTTCCCTGCTCCTAAGGGCCTGAGCACCAAAACGCCAGGGCTGTTTTCAGTGGGATACTGAACAAGCGACCAGGAAGGAGCTAGTTTGAGACAGGACCAGAGGACCCGAAGTGCAGGCTTCTTTCTTTGAAAATAACTTATAATAAATAATACATCCTCAAATGTAGCTTCTTAATTGTTGCAGCCGAAATGGTGGCTGAAAGCTCTCCCCTCTCCACCCTAGAGCGGGCACCGTGGCTCAGTCTGACTGAAGGAGCCCCAGAGGCACTGTCGCCAGCCCTGGCTGTCCCACCCTTCCCGGCGTGGAGTTGCACGCTCCCTGGAGGAGCGCAAAGCCAAGGGTAACATGGCAGCGCCAGACTACCAGGGTTAATGCAATGGGTTCCCCTCCCCCGATGCACCTGGAGAACCTTTTTTAGAATGATTTGTTACAAGAAATGACAAGGAAGTGGAGTGGGGATTTAGTTTAAACAAACTCTGGGTATTAGGTCTGTGGTCTCCTGCCCACCTCAGGAAAACCTGCGCTCCAGGAACTCTGTGTGTCACCTCCGGCAGGCTGTGTCTGATTGACGTTATTAATATTTTAAAGATCATTTAGGATCTCTGTCGCGGCTGTGCTCGCTCAGGGAGGCCGGCGGTTTGTGGCTTTGTAACCTTTGCAGTAGAAGAGCTCGCTGGCTCTTGGCATGTTTGACGGGAGATGGAGGCTGTAGGGGAGTGGAGCCGTTGGGAGTAATGGAGTAACAGGGGTTTCCAAGAGCTTATTGTTAATCTCTGACAGACGGGGGCTCATCCCTTCCAAGGGGGAAGCCTTAGACCCTTGTCGGGACCTTGGGGAGCCTCGTCCGTTTTCAGGCTTCGTTTCCAGATCGATCACGCTTCAGGCTGATGGGCTTGTCGTGGCTCTTCCGCGCCCCTGGCGCCACCTTCCTTGGGTCAGCCAGGGCGTCGGCTCTCCCACGGCTGCCTGTGGTGCCCCCTCCTGTGCCTCTGATTTTCTGCACCCGCGCAGTGCCGCTCTGAGATTTGCTGGCAGTCCCTCTGTAACCCTCTGTTCGGTGTGAACTGGGTGTGCCCTACCCACAAAGCCTATAGCTCTGCTCTGGCTCCCAGGTAGGGGACATATCCCCTGAGCTCTGTGCCAGACTCTCTCACTTACAGCTTTCAAGGTCCCCGGTTCAATCCCTGCCACTAACCAAGATGGCGGTCACTCAACTTCCTTATTGGCATACTGCCTATTGCTGGCTGTGGTGCTGGTTCTCAAGGGGCACACAGGTAGTCATGGTGCGTGTGCTCCCTCTCCAGTGAAGCCTGCTAATATCATCTACCTCACTTCCTCTCTGTTCTTCGCCTGCTCTTATCTAGGGAACCCCAGGGATTTTACACACTCTCCTTGTTAACCGTCCCTGCGGAATCAGCAGCCCCAGCCCCAGAGAGAGGGCCCGCTGCAGGGGCAGGGAGCTTGGTGTGCTGTGGGGATCAGGGCTGAAGCAGATCCAGGTGGCTGAGTGAAGCCATGTGCCAGAATCCCAGACTGCGTTTGCTCTGCCTAATTATCAAAAGTATGAGTTTGTTCTGCTAGGTGCACATTATGCCTTTATTGTGGTGTAATTATGCTAGCTGCCTATAGTTAGTGTCATAAAAAGGAATAAAATGTCCATTACCCGCCGAAAGAATTCTTCTTGTGTTTTTTTTATTTTATTTTTATTGCTCTGGAGTGCACAGTGGGGATGTCTTTGATCAGCTATTCTCCCTGTAAAATAGCTAGTGAAATACCGCGCTTTTGGGAGAGCTCCTCTAGTCAGCAGCCTGTGAACCCAGCTGACCTGTCAGAGTCACCTGGCACTACTCGCATTCGCATTCACCAGCCCGGGCTGGTGGTCAGCGTCCCTTCTGGCTTCCCTTACCCTGAAATAATGCCCTGCTTCGCCGCAGACACCGAACGGGATAGGGCTGGAGAAATCCATGCACCTTCCAGCCCTTTGGGTCCCCCAGCACTGTGTTGTCATGGCAATGCTATCTAGACACTTTCCAAATGGGGTGGAAGATGTGGCTGCCCTCCCCCGAGAAGCATGCAGGGTGAAAACACCCAGGCAGATGGGGCGGGAGGGGATGAGAAAGCACACGGCTGATTTAGTTAGTGCTGGGTATGGACTTTGTTGTGAGGGGGTTGGATTTTTTATTATGTATTTGTACTGCAGTCTTGTCCACGGGCCCTAATCCTTAGGCTAGGCACTGTATGCACACAGAACAGCACGGCTGTATCTGCCCCAGACAGATTTGTAGTGTAAGTAGAACCTTTAACACAGACTTCCTTTATCCGAAGTATTAATTCATTGTTTAATTAGACTGGGATTGGGGTTAAGAAATTGCAAGCCAACCTGCTTTAAGCAGGGAGTTGAACTAGATACCTCCTGAGGTCCCTTCCAACTCTGAGATTCTATGATTCTGTGAAACCCCCAGTGAAAGTTTTGATGGCCTTTGGCAAGAGCAGGGATCCTAAGTCCAGGGTCCCAGCCAAATTACAGCCTCCACAATTGCGTTCTGCAGATTTAGGATTTCCTGTGGCTTCTCGATGTCCCTTGTTATATCATTACTTAAAATGTGCGAGCAGCATTGGCTGCAGTCCTGTGGCAGGTTAGGGTTCCCCTGTAAATAACATCAGGATCCTCCAAGACTCCTGGTGCTGTACAAATATCGATTATTAGAGGCTAGCCTTCCCAGGAGAGCTGTGGGAAGGATTTTCACCGGTCAGGGGGATGTTGGCATTATTCAGTAAATAATTGCTTATCTTGGCAAAACAAACCCTGCAGGTTGGAAATTGTTATAACCTGATTTCTACTCCCTGGCCTTTTACTTCCTTTAAGGGTTTTGGTTCCTAATTGGTAACTGACTTTATTAGCCTCATTGTGAGCTGCTAGTGCTGGTCATGGATAGCTCTTAAATGAATGGTTCTGGTGTACAGTAAATCCAATGCTTTAGCTGTTAATTCTTCAGTCAGATGGTTGTCTAAGCAGGTTCCCAGTGCCTACAGTCTGGTTGTGCCACCGATTCCATGCACGACGTTCCTTTTCATTCCTTCCGCTTATTTCGTACGTCAGGTGTTCCTTGAAGTGGCCTTCACAGTTTTCTACCCTTCCAGCAGGCGAGTGCATCAGTGGAAGATGGACTTGCATAGGTAGCGCCTCCCCTCAGCTTCATTGCCTATGCACATGCTGTCTGCCCTGGCGGCGTGATTACTTGGGTGAGGAATCCGAGAGGCTGCTGATAGCAATCATTGATTAAGAGGGTAATTGTCCTGAAAACTCAGATTGATCAAAAGGCAGAAATGATAACTTGTGTCACTGTGTTTAAACCCACGTCCTGTCAATAGGGGAGATGGAGCTGCAGCGTGCAGAAAGCAGGGAGAAATGGATGCGTGAGTATGTGTGGTTCAGGGAGGAGGGGAAGCCATTCTTCTTTGGGGTCCGTATCAGGATGTTTCTTGTCACTAACGCTAGGCTATTGGAGATTCAATCACTTTTATCTTCCCCTCTCTCAATCCAAATGCCTTTTCATATTAGAAAATTAGAATCAGCTCTACTCATGCAAGATTTATTGGCTCTGCTGAGCAATAGCACAGAAGAGTAAATGATGTCGCATTTCAGGGGCTTTTCACACATTATGACCAAACTCACAACTTCTTAAGAATTCTTCCGCTGAGCCACTGCAGGGCGCACAGGGGGTGGAGACGCAAACTTCGCTCTGCAAATAGCTGTGCCCTGGCTTAGCTGTCCCCTTGTTGTTATGGGGATGAGGAGACTTGGGTGCTAACATGACTGTTCTCTAGGTTCCGTTTCTGTGCTAAGCTCCCTGAAAACAATCCCCTGGGAATTTAACACATTCCAGCAGATAATTTTTGTCCCTCCCTTTACAAACACTTTCCAGTGCTAAAATGTTTGTGTGCTGCTCTCCCAGTTGGTAACACTCGCTCACAGTCTGGAAAATATTCTCTCTTCACTTGCATTGTGCAGACACTGATTTTTCCACCTTCTCGCCTTGCGTCTAACAGAGCTTAAATAATGCATAATGATGATGACCCTTTGTAAAGAGCTCGGAGATCCTTTGATTGGAAGGGCAAGCATTAGTGAATTTAGCCTCACAGGTCTCTGTGCAAGAAGTATTAGAGTAGGGAAACTGAGGCATGGGGCAGTTGTGACTTTTCCCAGGTGTCGCAGTGAATTGCTGGAAGTCTCTGCTTCCTGATCCTGTGCTTTAGGCACAAGCCCCTTGTGACAAGCAGGGAGAAGGGTGGACGTGATCTCAAGAGTTTCACTGGAGCGGGGAGGCTTTTCTGAAGGGAGATACCTAGAGCGGGAGAAGTGAACAAAGGAAGGAGGAGACAGCTGCAGGGTTTGGAGGGGAGTAGAAGCTGGCTGGGGCAGAGGAGGGAGCCTGGATTCGGGGTCTTATCTCCCTGCCCCCTCAGAAGGGCCTGACTAAGGGGTCCTGTTTGTACTGACAAGCTCTGAGTTGGATTGTGTTCCTGTCATCTCCAATAAACCTTCTGATCTACTGGCTGGCTAAGAATCACTGTGAATTCCAGGAAGTGGGGGGTGTGGGAACTGGACTCCCCTACCCCCTGTGACACCCCTGCTGGTAATCTTTATCCTTTTCAAAGTGTTCTGCAAACCTTAGCCCTGGCAAACCTATGTGAGTGAGGTCAACTGCCCACTTTTCAGACACCCAACTTGGCAAGGATCACAGAAGACTTGAGGGTCAGAGTGACAGAAGCTCCAGGAGTCCCAGTCTGAGACCTCCAACACCAGGGTTCTTTTTAAAAACGTATTTATCATCCTTCCTTTGTACACCAGCCACGATGTTTAGCAGAGCTCTGAGCATTCAGCAGAAGGCATAGAAGAGGCCAGAGCATTATTTAAGTAGATCCTGTCCAAAAATCTGGGCTATTGTAAAGAGGAAAACCAATTTAAATTTCCCGCCAATCAGTTTTGGAGTTTCCCCCAAAGAGGAACAAAGCCTCTCCCTGTCCTTGTGTAACAAAGCAAACAGCAGCGCTGTGTAGGGAGGCAAACGTGACTTTCTGGTCACTCGGCTGGAGCGAGTGACATTGCAAGCACTGGGAGTCAGGATATGGAATGAGATGGGTTGTTCATAAGAACGTAAGAATGGCCGTGCTGGGTCACATCAAAGGTCCATCTAGCCCAGTATCCTTCTTCTAGTAGTGGCCAATGCCAGGTGCCCCAGAGGGAATGAACAGAACAGGGAATCGTCAAGAGATCCATTCCGTCACCCGTTCCCAGCTTTGGACAAAGTTCAGATTTTTCTCTGTGCTTGTTGTGATATCCATTGCTCTGGCATGGAGACGTGGGCGCCTACAACTGAGGTTTTGTGGGCTTATGGCTGTCTCTCTGCTCACCTTTTTGGGAGGAATCTCCCCTGTTGCTAAGATTGGTGTAGACAGGGATCAGGGCAGGTATAGGCCACAGGGTGGCAAAACATCTGCTTTGTCCCATCATTGCTCACGTAGATGGAGCAGCTCTTTCGCCGGTGCAGCTGTGTGGGATTTAGTATGACTGAAGCCTGCGAGGTGCTGAGTAGGATTTCAGTGGCAACTAGGGGCGCTCAGCACCTCCGCAGAATGGGCATTGAGGGAGGTGATTTTATTAAAACGTGGTACTAATTGCCTTTGAGACAGCCACCAGCTTGTTTCCTTCCTTGGAATTCTCCAAACACAGCTTGAACCTTTATCAAAAACCTTTGCAGTTCATCTTATAAAGAGAATCTTAAGCAGAGTGGTGCTTAAATATATATCTGTGTCGAAGGAGGAGGTTCCTTCCCGGAGTACAACAGCTTTTTAAGACAAGACAAATTTTGGGGAGAAGAAAGTACTTGACTTTTTTCCCCACTTCAAGTATAAAAGCTTCTAGTTCTTCTTAAGTCAATGGTAGGGTATTAGTCGCTCACTTCTCTGCATGCTAAATTTGCCTACTAATTTTCAAGAACTGAAAGGAATACAGATAGCAAGCGTGCTGGCTTGCATTGAATTTTTCCTCCTTTGAGTCTTTGGTTGCGTATGGGCATGTCTATATGCCTCTGTCTGTCTCTTGCTGTGGTTTACAATACCACTTGGAGGGTGTCGCGACATTGTTTGTGTGCTAGCTACAAATACAAGTAGATGCCAATCTGAGGCATTTAGAGAGAGGTTCTCATTGAGCTCCAAGTTGTTACATGAATGCTCCTGTTTTCAGATTGAAATACCGGAGAACTTGAGCCTGAGTGGGCTGATAGGTTGAGGTCTCTAGCAGGCAGGAGTGAGAGTGATGGGGAATTCTGAGTAGCTCGTGTATATATTCCCAAGCCCCTTGGTGGAACTCTTGCCCTGAAGAATGTCAATGTGAGGTCTCTGCACTGTTTCTGGTGTAGGAGGGTTGATATGATGGCTCAGCTGTATGTAGGCTGGCTGCACTGGGATGGATTGATTTCATCCTGGAAGAACAACATGGGATTCTCACGTTTTTGGCTCCCGCTTGGTTTTTCAGTTGCTGTGGTGAGTTCAGAGAAACCCCGTTCCTCAGAGCTCTTCTGCAGGCCCTTCCATTATCCCGCAGGACCTCCATCCCTGGTTCTCCTCTCCCCTCGAACGGTGCGGCATCGGGACTGCAGTAGGCGAGGCAGCGAGGACAACAGCCGGCATGCGTTCCGGGAATCACATCAGCTGTCATTACTTACATTACCTTGATTGGGAACAGCCAGTTATGTCACCATCCATCATCGTGTCTCTTGCGGGAGACATTGGGGACGGAGGACAGGGAAAGGAATTATAAAGCACTTCTCCGGGTGCTCAGCCAATCCCAGTGCTCCATTGGCCAAACATCTGTCATCAGCCAGCTAGAAGAGAGGGTGCCTGGTGTAATGGGTCGGCCCGTTGCAGCCCCACAGGGAGGGAGCCTTCAGCAGCGATGGACTGCTCCATTGTAATTGCCTTTGAGTCAGGAGGGGTGGTGGGACCTCTTGGAATGAATTGTGCGTCGTGGGACATGTACAGGGGACCACAAGGAAATGGCTCAGAAGCGCTGGGGGGCTTGCAGAGTGGCTCATGGTGCTGCTCTCCATCTCCCTGCTGTGGAGAAGGCAGTTCGTCAGCCCCCTGGGCCTGCTCCAAGGGCAGTGCGTGGGGCTGGAGGGGTAAGAGGAACAGGGCGTATGGGATTGGGCCAGACGGGGTTGTAAGGCTGCTGAATGCAGGTGTTAACCACGTGCCTCAAGGCGAATTGGCGCCTCTGTGCAGAACCACGTCAAGAAGCTCAGCTGTCCATGTGCTGTGGGGAGGGTGGAGGCACCTGGTCACACGCGTATCGCCATCAGAAATCAGGGCAGACCTGGAGGGGCAGGTGGCGGGTGGGATACGAGACATTTTAACTGTAATTCATAAAGATCCCATTTGAAATCCTGCTAGCTCGTGATCTACCAGGGCTAGTTTGCAGCAGCTGCTCCCCAGGGTTATAAATCATTTGCGTCTAGCCCTGGAGGGTTAGGAGAAAATGGACTTTAACCCTCTCTGGTCTAGGCCTGAGGATTGCCTGTCCTGCATTTTAGAGCAGTCTCATTGGAGTGGAGGAATTACAAATGTGAAGAACCTCCACCGCCCCTTCCCCTTCCTGTGCCAAATTCTTTCCAGACAGTGGTAGCTCTTTCATGCTGTGTGAAGACGTGAAGTGTTTCACCTGGCCCTGGGTGGATTAGAGGGGGAGGTGTTCAAAGGCAAACAGCAATGCAGCTTGTCCTTGGGGCCCATACTTTCTCGCATGGATGCTACCAGCACATGTGTACCATGGCTACACCTGTTCCCCTTCGGTGAGACGCCAGTGGGGTTATCTGTTGTGGGACTGGGCCCATGTGTTGTCAAACCTGTTAATGTGTCTGCAGCACCACTCAGGGTTAAAGTCTGGGTACTTGGGATGAAGTCCTGGCCCCGCTGAACTCCCACTGGCTTCAGCAGGGCCATATGTGGAGTGAAGTCCTGGCCCCACTGAACTCCCACTGGCTTTGGTGGGGCCATGTGTGGGGTGAAGTCCTGGCCCCACTGAATTCCCGCTGACTTTGGTGGGGCCATGCCATTACCCCTTTTAGAGGTTTTAAAATGTGAAAAGGTGTCAGTTACCAGTGCTGGGAGCTGTTCAGTAGCTTTGGTTGGCTGAGCATATTTAAAGCGTATAGGACCAAACCAAACTGGTCTTACTCATGTTCACAGTTCCATTCGATTCAGTGACCCTGCTGGTGGGAGTAAGGCTAGCAGGATTTGACCCGTAATCCATACTGGCCCTTTAACGGCTCTACGCTAGACTAGTGGGGTGTTTTGGATCGTGCCAGAAGCTGCCGTTGTCATTGTTGTTTCAATTACAGTATTTCTTAGCGACCCCAATCAAAATCCAGGCTCCGTTGCGCTGGATGGTCCTTGGCTCACAGAATTTACTAAATAAAGACAGGAGCATAATGGGGGCATGTAGCGGGAGGGCTGGGGTAACCGGACATCAAGGAGTAAAAAATAAAAGTGCATTTCTCTGGTGACAGAATCGTTAGTCTGGTGAGTAAATATGTGCCACAAAGGTGCTCTAAAGACCTCTCCACAGGATCCCGCAGGCCTCGAAAAGCCAGTCTGGCCTTTGGAGTAAATACAAGGAGAGCTGGGGGTTCAGTTAGTGTGTCTGTTTTCTCTGTCTGTTCTCCTTTTGGTCAACTCTGGCTGCAGATAAGAGTTTTCTGTTTGAAGTTCTGAAGGGAAGGGAAATCCATTGTTAGAAGAGGAGACTTTCTTTTTATTTGAGATCTATCTCCAGCCACACAGAGGAGGAGAGGAAGATTTGCTGTGATAAAAGTAGTATTAAAAAAATGGGTCCCCGAGTGCTGCTATTTTCTGTACTTCAAAGGCTGTGGTAATATGGAAGAGTTTAAAAACCAGCCAGCCCAACCTGCTCCCGGCTCTCCAGCGCTCTCCGTTCCCTGTCCAGATCGCTCTTCGCTCCTGTGGACATCCGGCAGCCATGCTGTCGCAGAGCCCTGAGCTGTGTGGCACACTACATGCGCCACAAACCATTCAGCACACTCAGAGCACTATTGTCGAGTGTGCTCAGCACCACACGCTCCCTGGGGGTCTGTGGACAGCCAGGGCAGTCTAGCTAGAGGATGCCAGCAGGGAGTGGTCTCCTCTCAGGCCAGTGCAGGCCTTAAGTCTGGGGGTGTTACTGGAAGAGCTTTGCAGAAGGTGGGATTTGAATGCAGAAGGGTCGGTAGATAGGACGAGAAATAGGAGACTCCGCAAGCGCGGTCGGAGCTGCACGTACGGAGATGCCAAGAGGAGAGTAGGGTTTAATAATTAAAGCGACATGTTAGAGCCCCAATGCAGCACTGCAAAGCCAAGCAGAGGCATCACTGCAGTGGAGGGGAGGCGATAGTAGTAACAACACCTGGCGCTTACAGCCCCGGAGTCCAGCAGCAGTTAGCGCTCCGGGATGGTAACAACACGGGGCTCCCCTCTCTCCTTCCCCACCATCCCACAACTGCTGGGCTTCTTCCCTCTGGACTGGCCGCTTCTTCCTCATCCACCAGGTGACTGCTGCGTTTCTCCCCCTCGTACCCTTGGAGCTGTCACCAGCCTTGTGGGGATTGTGGAGCTGGTCCCTAGCTGTGCACTCTGCGAAAGCCAAGACCTATGGGGCTGCCCCGATGACTATGCTTGGTATACATAGGGCCACAGCCTGGCATTGCAGGGCGACTACGGCTCTGACTTCCCTTACAGCGGCTAAATGTCAGAGGCACCCACAGCAAACGGGAATTAGATATTCCCTCTCATTGAGAGTCGGGGGGAGTTGGGTGCCTACCGGCCATCAAATGCAAGACCATCTGAACTGTGTCTGCACACCCCGAACTGTCTCTGTTCCTGTGGAGAGCTCCCCGCAGGTGCCGCAAGAGGGTGGGGTTAGTGCTGGTGGGGTGTGAGGAGGGGTGGGCCATTGGAAGAGGGAGGTTCTTCCCCTCCCACATGTGTAAGCTCTGGGCTTTAGACGGAAGGCCGGTGTGACTGACTAGTTAGAGTTCGTAGCAGAAGATGGTTGATTGGAAGGATGTCATCTTCCACTCTCTGCTCCCCTCAAGTCTGGCTTGCGGAGCTCTCAGCTCCTCTTCCTCTTGCTGCCCTGTTAGTCCTTCAGGCACAACGTGGATTGAAAATGGTTCTGATGTCTCAGCCAAGCCTTCTGGAGCCAGCGGCCAGGCTTTGCTGCTTGGCACAGTTCCTTTGGAGGGCAGCTGAGGTCAGGATGCTCTCCCTATCGGCACTTGACCCTGGGCCAAAGGGCAAAGCTGCGGGAGAAGGAGGTGGGAGGCAGTGCCCATGCAACTGACAGGGACTGACCAACTCCCACTGGATTCGGGATTTACTGTGCAAGCTTTCCCCGCGTATCTTCTCCCTCCCACTGGGCTCCTCGCCCCCAGCTCCACTGGTGCCCCTCCATTCTGACCTGCAGCCCCTCTTGCTGTTACCAGCCTGTGCCCACCGAAGCACCTCTGTCCTAAAATCCACCCCCACCCCTTGCTTGTCCAGTCCCACGCTCTGCCAGCTCGGTCCTGGCCTACAGCATCCTCTGCTCGGGTAGCCCAGGCCTGCCTTGAGCAAAGAGGCCGCCGATCAGGTGCCACAGTGTGGGCTGCAGGCTTTGCCTCTGAGAGGAGCCCGTCTGGAGTAGGGTGAGAAACCAGCAAACTCCTTTACACTCCTGACCTGAACCAAGCCGGGCAGTGAAAGGAATTCCAGCAAAACACGGGCTGCTAACAAGCCTTTTCTTTGAGCCATGTTTTCCATTCTGTATAGACTGCTGCCGGCTCTCGGGAGATTCTCTTGAGGGTAAATGGCAGAGTCAGGTGCGCCCTCGTCTTTTCTTTTTCTTTTTCTTCTTTTTTTTTTCCCCTTTCTTGGTTCTCTTTATTATGTGGAGTTGCTCTGGCTCTTTCTCTCACTTCTGTTTCTCCTTTTGTTCTCTCTTTGTCTATTTATCACACTGTGAAGGTTGAAAGAGATGTTATTAATCTGGGAGAATGAAGGCAGGATTAGTGGTATGAATCGGATTTTGAGAGGTGTAATGATAGAAAGACTCGCTCTGCTGGCGGGCTGCGTGAGTTTGATAAATGGGGAGCACTCCAAACTGACTCTCGCATTCCTCCGCACTGCGCGCTTTGCCCGCTGGGGCGTGCCGTGCTCTCAGATCTGCCAGCCATCCCACGCCGCTCCTACCTGAACCAGAGCAAAAAGCCAAGGGTAAATCAGAGACAAATATCTCCCATTGCACTGAAAGAGATCATTTCTTTCAACATCCTTTTCAAACAGAGGCCTGTCAAGTTCTTGGACAGCCTTGTGTGTAGGTAGGGTTTTTCCTGGGCCCGCTACTCTGCACTGAGGCCTGTGTTACTAACTCTGCCGTCGCCCCATCAGAGCGCTCCTCTGCAGGGCATAGGCCAGCAGGAGCAATCTATTAAAGGGACGATAGCCCCTTCCCAAGAGCTGGCCTTTCGCTTGGGCGAGCTTGCAAAAGCGGGTGGGTTTGGGGATCTTTGGTTGAGTTTACTGGGATTCTGACTCTGAAGTTCCTTGAGATGTAAGAACATAGGAACGGTCACCCTGGGTCAGACCAAAGGTCTCTCTCTAGCCCGGTCTCCTGTCTGTCCTGGCCAGTGCCAGGTGCCCAGAGGGAATGAACAGAACGGGGAACCATCCAGTGATCCATTCCTTCGCCCATTCCCAGCTTCCGGCAGACAGAGGCTAGGGACACTATCCCTGCCCCTCCTGGCTAATAGTCCCCAGCAGGGCGGAGGGAAAGAGGAATTCCGAGGTGGCTAGTTACACGTGGGCTTGAGGGCGTGCAGGTTGGTGTAAGATGAGGGCAGGGTTGTTGGAGGGGCTGACGTACACAAGGGGTGATGGGTGTGCAGTGGGGGGTTACACAATGTGCCACTCCCACTGCCTTCACCTCCTTGCCCAGGCTCCTGTTGGAAAGTGGTGTGCTGAGGAGACTGCGTCCTGTCCTCACGGGATCCTGGATGCCTTATCCCTTGCTAACCTGCGGCTCCACTGGATTAGCTGGTGGGGTAAGTGAGTTTGTATCCTGGGCTCGAGGCTCAGCTTGTGCCTGTTGGCTGGGCTCAGATTCGGGGGCTTGGCAACTCTTGTACCAAAGACTCAACAGCCAGAGCCCTTCCAGCAAAGCCCCCAAGCGACGTGCACAGCAGTGCTTGCGTATGGGTCTGTGCCTGCTGCAGGTGGCGGGAAAGGGCACTACTTCTCTCAGAGTCAAGTGGGAGGCAGGCCAGAAGTGTTGGGGGACCTTTACCCCCCTGGTGACGGACTGCCCCCGCACAGGGCGAGCTCTCTCCTGTGGCGGGAGGGATGGTGATGATCGGCAAGGCTAACAAGATGTGCACCTCCTCAAAGGGCCATCGCTTCCCAGACGCTCCTGGTGAGTCCGAGGTAGTCCAGGAGTCCTGGCTGGGCCAGGGGGAATACCAGATGGAATGACTCTCTCCCCCCACCTAGCGTGGGAGCCAACAACCTTCCTGTTCCCACCGAAATGGCTCCCTCAGGTCAGCTCAGCACACGATGAAATTCACAAGTGCGTACTTCGGCCCTGGTCTGGTGAGTCAGTAGGTGGCCCGCTCCCTTGTGCCTTACTCCTGACCCAGTGCCGTCACGTGGTGGCCGGGGCACGGTCCTTTCTGAGGGGCAGGCACAAAACCGCATTAGTTGCACTGGTTAAACATCTCCCGTCATTTTTATGCGTGTGTGTTAGGGGAGACTCGCTGGCATTAGCCCCAGTGGAAAATACATTTTGCCTACGTATGTTCGGCCTGCAATTTCACTTGCATATTGGTGTTGCTCTGGGCTGTTAAATCAGTTGTGTTCCGCTGCTGAAGTGGCTGCATTTCAGTGCAGGTGAAGTGATCCTTGTGTACAGTTTATTAGATGAAGTCTGTAAAATGCTAAGAGGAGGGGTTCCTTCTGGGGGGAAGGTGCTAGCTAAAGGTTGGATCACCAGGGAAACACCTACCCACCTGTTCTATAAGAAGACTCCAGCTGGGGGCAGAGCAATGCTGGGATGAGAAGGAAGGATGAAAAAGCTACTTGGGGACATCATGGGATCAGGATGGTGGGGAATTGTGTCCAGCTGAGTTGCAGGCATCTCTGCAAGTCTGGATCTGGCCCTCAGGGAAGAGCTGGCATGGAGCAGGAAAGCCATGTGGAATGTGATAGACTGCCTGCAAATACATTTCAACCCATCCTCACTCTTTAACTTCACAGGTTGAATTGGTTCAGAGCAGGCAAAATAAATGAGAGAAATGATCAGTCAAATAGTTCTTAACTCCCATTTTTAAGAGCTTGGCTGGCACTTTAAGGCAGGTAATGAGGCTCTCTTCAGATCGGCTGCTGATGTAGAAACTGCTAGATTGACCAGGCTGCAACAGGAATACGTGCGATTGCTTTACCGCAGCCAGAGCAGGGTGCAGCATTGACCCGCTTTGTGCCAAATACTCCTTGTTACGCTCTTCCCTCCATCAGCTCCTGCTGGGACCACCTGGACCAGAGCACCCACCAGCCCCTCCACTGCCCCACTGTGGGAGAGGCTGGGAGTTTCCCTGCTCAGCTCTGTCCTGGAAGAGCCGTGGGGCTGCCTTAGTGGTACATCGGTCCTGCTCTTTAAGGCAGCTTGTTCCTCTGTAGACTAGAACTAGTGTTGCTTTAGCTAGTGTGAATGCGGACGGGTAGACTAGATTCCAAGGTGTGCCAGAGGAGAGATTCAAGCACAGGTGAGTCAGGATGTCAGATGCCTGGTCTCAGGCTGGGTGTGCTGAGTGGTGACCTGTGTTTCATTTCGTTTTCAGCCTAAGGCAATCCAGGGAAGAGAGGGTCTAACTGGCCACCTTGCCCAAGTTCTTGCTTGTCTCCCGATCCAGGCGTCTAGCTGTTACCTGCCATGCCACCCTGGTCTGCCCATGTGCTGGTCACCACCGGCCTTTCGTGGGCAGAGCCAGGGACCCAGCAAGCTTTCTGCTTTGTAGCTGAGTTTTTGGGCCTTCTGTTGTTAATTATTGAGATGTAATAATGTGATTAGTGCACTATTAAAAAAATTGCTGATATGATTACCATGGATTTAATATCACATGATATATCATTACATTGTTACGTGGTGACAGATGTAATTGAAATACACTTATTGGAGCCGGGGGTCATGTTTCATTCTATCATCAGGGCACCTCGGGGGAAAGCAGAGATGGCTACAAATAAGCAGCAGGAGAGGAAATTGTAATGAAAACAAAGAAACTTGCAACCTTGTTCATATCCTGGGCAACTGCTTCTTTGGCTTTGTCCCCTCCCCACCGCCCAGGTTGTGGGCACTGGCCTGTGGACCAGCTGGGTTGGTGGAAAACGGGGGTCAGCGGAATTTAGATTATCTTCTGGGTGTCAAGAAGGGGAGGTTGTGTTACAGGTCAGCACCCAGGAGGCTTCCAGCCATGAGTGTGACCAGGCAGTGTGGATTTTGTTCCCATTACTGACTGGCCTCCAGTGCTCCGAGCTAGGAATGTCCTCGGAACGCAGTCAGGGCAGAAAGTCACAGCCCTGTGCTATGGTCAGGCCACCCGGGAGTGCCGGCCTTGCTTAGTCCTCGGTTTTTGGAATCTGGGGGCTATTGAGCTGCTTGTTCCGCGGGCCAGGCTGTCTGGTTCTGCTGCTCTTCCCTGCCGCGTTCCAAACAGATCATGGCACGTAGTGTGGGGACGCAAATGTAGCTCACCAAAAGGATAATGGTCCCGGTTGAGTTTCCCTTGGTGTCACCGAGAATGGCAGCATCTGTTTATCCTGGTGCAGATCTGTGTGTGTGCTGAGGGAGAAGGGCAGTGAAAGGCGCACCAAGCATGTGCTTGGGATGTATTATAAACTTGAGCCCAGTGAGCCAGCAGATGCTACAGGTGAGCATGTAAGTGACCCTGCTGTCACATCGTCGCGGTGCTGGGAGGGCCAGGCCCAGGTTGAAGACGAGCGCTAGCAGGAGAGAGACCCAGAGGAGTCGTCGTCGCAGGGAAAGGGCAACAGACGTGGGTTCCCAGTCCTAGGCTCTGAGCACTAAACAAGATGGCTTCTCTGTAACAAAACAGCAACTGACAATTCCCAGCATCCTGCACCAAGTGAAACAACCAGCCCTCCAGCCCCCCACGGGGTAGGGTACTGAATCGTTTTGGTTCTGATCTCCTACGGGATGCCCAGATACCATGCTGCTGTAGTGATAGTGTAGAGAAATAGTGTGAGTTGGTTAATATTTGTAAATAACCTTGAACATGGCAAAGTGCTGGTTTCCCTGTCATGGGGCACAGAAAGGGGGTGGACTGGGCAGGGCAGTGATTAGTACTCAGGAGTTCCTGGTTCCTAGTCCTATGGGCAGGCCACTTGTGGCTATTTTGGCATAGCAAGATGCTGTCTAGCTCGTTACTAAACAGAGAGAGCAGTGTTCATTTCAGACTCATTCGAAACCCGGAAGGGTGTAATGTGTTGGAGGGGAAGCGAGTGAATTAAAAGCATGTTTCATACCCAGAAGAGAGTGACAAACAGTGGAGCATTTGCAAACAACCAAACCTGGTCAGGTCCCTTGAAAGGGAATAGGCAGATAACTGTTTTAATCACCCCAGTTATGGTGTTTTCCTTGCATTGCCTTGTTGGTTTGGATCATTATCCCACACTGAGTTTCTGACCTCAGTAGCCAGGGTATAAATCCACTGAAGTCACGGCTATTGCTCCAGAGTCACGGGGATCAGCATCCTGCCTGGCCTGGAGAGGCAATACTTTCAGAGCAGTGGGTATTGGGTGCTCATGTGCCACTATGCTCATCTAAATCGCTGAATCCTCATTGACACTCGAGGAGCCATTCCAAAGGGACATTTCTTGGCATGCGTCTCACATTGCTGGTTCCATAATTCTCTGGTATAGCGCCCCCCTCAGAGTGGCTGCACTACTCAGGAGCCTTTCAGAGGTCCCGTTATGAGCCCGTTTTCCAGGGCCCTATGGAAATTCACACGTGACTGACATGCGGGGGCTCTGGCAGAGAGAGATCCGGCACTGGGAAGCATCTTTCTTTTGGGGTTGTTAACGTTGTTTCCATCTGATCTCTGAGTTCTGGTGCCTTTGCTGGTTTTCTCCAGCCCTCGGAGCTGTGGTTTTTAAGCAGCCGTAGTCTCTCGTTTTGAAGCTTGTTGATGCGTCCGCTTTTCACTCAAGGATTGTTGTGTTTTATTAATGCTGTTATTAGTCCATTACTGTCATTGTGTTTTTATAGCAAATAGCTTAATTTAGTTGAGATACACAGATGTTGAGCGTTTAAGTGAAATCTTCATCACTTGGTATGCTAAGCACTGAGCAAATATGCTTTAAGCACACTTGGCATAAACTCTTCACATAAAAAGCAAATCAGCCGCCCAGCGGGGGCTGGGTGCTATGGATTGAGACACTTGCTTTTCACATCAGAGGACCTGAGTTCAGATGTTATGTAGGATGTCAGGGGAATCAGATTTTCAGTGGGCTCTTTAACTGCTCATATGGGTGCTAATGGAAGCCTCGGTTTCCAAGACACCATGTACTAACCTGGCCGGGATGCTATGGGGCAGGACTGAGGGGCCCCTGCAGGGTTGTGCGTGGGCTCCTGGGGCTACATCGCTCGAGGGTAGTGGTCCAAACTGCTCCATCTTCTGAGAGAGAGATTGTTCTGTTTACGCCTGTAAGGGAGTGCTGCCATACAGTTCATTGGCCCTGCTTGAACAAACAGATTCTAATTTGACAGAGGTGTGACTGTAAACGTCAGAATGAGCATGTGGAATAGAAGCTGGCTAACATTTTCGCAAGTGATTCAGGGTATGTCTGCACAGGGTTAGTGGGAGCCCAATGCATGCACCCTAGGTTTGCAAGTCCAAGGCTTGAGAGTCCACACTGCATATTGTTCCTAGATTTAGTATTGCTGGACTCGAACCCAGGGCTCCAGGGTGCACACTACAGTACACAGACCCAAATCAAACCACCCTAGCTCAGGCTTCTGACTGCCATGCCTGGTTCCGGCTGTTCTAGCTGCTGGTTCGTGGTGCAGCCTGGGCAAACGTGACGGTCCACCTCACCAGTTATAGGAAGTTCTTGCAGCCTGCCAAGTTCCTGTCTGATCCAGCTGAGCTGTCTATGAGGTCTGCACACTCCCCGCAGCCGGAGTCAGCCATGTGGCGGAGTCACCACTGGAAGAGCCTCTCTTGCTCGTGCTTTCTCTCCTGTTTCAGCCAGCAGGCAGAGCATCCATGAGACACTGGACATTCCAGCGGTGGTTTCTGATCCACCTGGTAGAGGGGAAAGAGGCAGACAGTACAGACATGAGAGAACGGAACCGGCTCATGATGCTTATGAGTCTGTGTAGGTGCTTCTGGCTCAGGGCCACAAGCACGGACTGGTGGGCTCACATCAACCAGCAGACCTCAGATGACCGCAGAGGGTCCAGAACTTCCGCAGAAAGACATCTACGCTTCTGGAGCTTTGTGGGCCGCTTGCCCTGACCCCGAAGCATCTGGGCACTCGTTTGAGGACAGCCATACCAGTCCAGAAGTAGATTACTCTAACTTTCTGGAAGCTGGCTACCCCAGACTGCTACAGGCCCACTGCTAACCAGTCTGGCATTGCAAAGTCAACTGTGAGTAAAGTAGTGGCAGAGATTTCTGAGGGAGTCAGGCGTGTGGTCCACCCCAAGGTGGTGGGCGTGACCAGTATCCCAGAAGCAGTGGCTGGTTTTGAGAGAACGGGGTTTCCATGCTGCTCCGGGTTCATCGATGGGACTCCTGCCCATCGTTTGCCCTCTGCAGAAGGCACCTGAGTACATAAGTTGCAAAGGGTATCACTCCATTGTTATGCAGGCCTCTGTGGACCCCAGAGTCTGATGACAGCATGGGGTGCATTGTATGAATTCATGATGCTAGGGTTTTCTAATGATCGGGAGTCTACATTCATGGACCTGCTGGGACACTTACAACCAACCAAAGAGGAGTTACTGTCCCCACGATTATCCTAGGGGGCCTTTCCATCTGCCTTTCTGCTAGCCATGAACCCTTCCCTGCGTACCTGCTTGATGGCCCAGTCTGGAATGTCCACCATGAGTTCATCATGGAAGCGCTTCTGCTCGGACCGATCTGGGACAGTTCTGCGTCCCAGCGATCTGCTGCAGAGGGCGTGTGTTGCTGAGGTAGAAGGACCAGCAGAGCAGGACTGATCCACAGGCAGACATCAAACGGTGCTTTATCGTGTCACTGCTTCACAACGGGGTCAGTGCTGCCCCAGGCAGAACTGCCTTGTGGAACCTGAAGGCCAAAAACCGATACTTTGTGAAACTGAGCTTCATTCTATCCTGCGAGGAACCTCTCGGCTCCCAGAAGCCTCTTGGACTGAGCCCAGTGACTGGCAGTGAGGTTACCAGGCAGCCATCCCTCACAATTTACCATTTCTTTTTGTTTAAACATTGCAGAGCTGTGTGGTCTTTTGGGACAGGGGGAGGTGTTGCGTGTGACGTCAGCCATTCCACTCTTCGGGGGACATTACAGTCCTAGAGGTCCCACGATGCAACGGGAGATTTTATTCCACGCTGTCAGTGGCAAGCCAGCTGTGTACGTCACAGAGGTTTTCAAAACGTTGGTGACGGAGCAGCACATCTAAGAGTGGAGTGGGCGGGGATATACGCCCTTCCTTGAAACAGGACTACCTGTCTGGAGGTCCTAGTACCATTTGTGGCGCCTGGGTCTGGGTCATGGGGGGATCACCAGGATGCTGTAGTAGCATCCCCATGGTGACTGCCTCCCTTTGACTCCCGACGTAGGCTGCTCTCAATGCATCTACCCAGGGGCTACGTGCAAACACACACAACAATACAGATCCTCAAAGAACTACACAGCCATCGCCCGCTGCCGGCACGTTTCTGGATTGCATGCAAGCCTCCTGTCGTACTCCAGACGTTGACTTCGTCACCCAGGGAAATACGTTTGAACTTCCACACACCCCTGGGCAGCACAGCCAGTTCATACGGCACGGCATGCTAAAATGGAGGGCAGGATAAGGGTTTCACTTTTACCACCCTGGCACATCTCTGGAAGAATGTAAGAGTTTCTAGGAAAATATATTTGTAAATGTTTGGTTCTGTGTTTGCACCTGGTCTCCATTTTGAATTCCACATCGTGGGGGGGTTTTGCGGGCAGGGAGTTCTGCAGGTTACTGGGGTGCAATCTATTCATAGATTCCCACTGCTGCCCACAGCTTCAATAAATGTTGCATTGGGTAATAAACCAGAAATCCCTCCCATCCCCATATCAGTACAACCACCAGGGAACCAGAAACTTATCAGGCTCACGGGCCACTTCTGCCTCCTCTTTTTCTGATGCTGGTTCTGCACCAGGCAGCTCCGCCAGTGAGCATCAAAAAGCTCCTCCGAGTAGAGACCCAGAGTGGGCTGCAGTTCTCTGGTGGTACTGCCTGGCTCCCCTCTGGTCCTGGACTGGGCTCAGGAGTGGGGGTGTTGCCATCCTGGCAGGCCAGACTGTTGTAAAATGCTGGTGGCTCAGTGCTTGGCATAGTCCCCAGCCCCTCATCAGACTCCTTGTGCAAGAGGCAGGATGACTGCAGGTTCCCAGAGGTGTGGTTCTCATCCCCAGCTTTCCAGTAGTTGATCCTCATCTGCTCCCTGCACTGGTCACCGGTCCGGTGAATCCTCCATGCTGCCAGCTCTGCTCTTGGCTGGTACACAGGAGTGTTCCCAGAACTCGTGCTGTTTGCTTGCCGGTCACCAGAGATTCACCCGTGTCTGGCAGCGCTCCTGCGGCCAGCTAGCAGAGCACGTGGCAGGAGACTTCTCTGTGGCGGTGGCCGTTACAAACGCAGGAGATGGTTCACTCTGTGCGCAGCTCAGCGGCCGGAACAGACTGGAAGGGCTAAATGCTGCGCAGGGGGAGTTAACTGGCCAGTCGTGGGCCAAGACTCTTCCGTGGGATTGTGGGGATAATGTTGGCAGGCTCTCAGGACCCGCGTCTGGGGGGCTTAGTTCTGAGCTGGGTCCACACTGCAAACCAGTGGAGTTGGGGTGCAAGCTTCCCCCGCCTTTCCCCGCCCCGGACTTGGGCTTGAACTCTCCAGCTGTGTGGAGTAGGAACGGGGTTTTGGGCTTGAGCCTTAGTCTGTCAGGCTTATGTTGCAGTGTAGACGCCGTCAGGCACTTAAGAGCCTAATTCTCATTGAAAGTCAGTGGGACTGAGGCTCCTAAAGCCACTTCTGAGGTTGTATCTCTCAGGGTTAGCCTGACAGATGTGCAGTTGAAATGGATGGATCTCAGCTGGCGCTCCTAAGCCCTGGGTAATCCGAACACCTTCCTGAGGGCTCGGCTTTCTCCTGCACCTCTTCCCTGTCCCTACCTGTAAAACAGAAAATTCCAGGCAAAGCGCTGGGTTAATGCAGTATCGTTCGTACAGTCAATCAAGCTCCAAAACTTACGTAAACCGGCTTTACTCTGCTCGGGGCTTTTCGACTATCTGTGAGGCTGCAGAGCGTTGCTGCCCGGCCAGTGGTGAAATTGTGTCCATTTTACTGGACTTCACATGGGGCGGGAGCAGGGGGAGACTTTGAAAAGAAGATGAATGGGAAACGCGGGCGATGCTGCCAGGGAGGACGTGGTGGCATAACAGTTGCTGCAGAGTTGTAGCTGCCAGGGAGGGCAGGCTGGCGTCTGCTTTCAGTCTCTGGCTAGCTGTCCTGAGGTTTGTGCATCTAGGAGCCAGAGGCTCAGGAACTCGCTTGCCCAGCTGGCCAGGCACTGATGTCCAAGGCGCTTACCCTACCAGGGAGGTTGGAAGTTCGGGATTGGTACTGGGAGAGATTCAGTTTGACACTGGCCTTTTCTGATTGGGTTTTGCTCCTGTGCTGACTGGTGCGTTCAACGTACTGACAAGTGAGGCTCAAACCTGGGGGCCTAAATTGAGGCTCCTAAATCCATAGTTAAGTGACCTGCTTCTCCTAGGTGCTGGGCACTTCAAGTGACAGTTGGGCGGATCCAGTGACGGGCGAAGGCTTCCCGAGTGGAATTGGTGCATTCCTGGGGCAACCCAGCACTGGCCCTTTCCTGCTTCCTTATTTAATTTCTGCTGGGTTATTTCTTGGCTCCCTGTGTACCCCACTTCCTCCCTTCTGTAGTGCGGGGGGAAGGGGGCATCGGTCTCTTCCAGGAACACTCTCCCTGCCGCCCTGCGCATTGCCCAACGGAGGAGGGGGCGCGGGGTAGATTATTGCCTCTTCCCCCTACGCTTTGGATGCATAACTTTTGAGACGTGCTCACTTCCAGATCTGGGTCTCCTTCCCCACAGCTACCTTTCTTCAAGTTCTTACCAAGTCTCTGCTATTGGACTGCACCCGGGCCCTGTTCCCTTCCCTTGGGCTGGGGAAGGCGCATATGGACCGGCAAAGATCTGGGGAGTGAATTAGCCCTCTCATCCTCTGAGGTGGTTTTTAAATAGCAGTGGGATTTGGCAGGGGAGGTTGAGGGGGCTGACAGCACACACCTGACTCTGGGGTGCCCATGTAGAGATTGTAGGGAGGGTCGGAAGCCATCCGGCACATTTGAGCCAAGCAATTTCAGAAGGCTTCACGGCTTGCTGGCTCTGCCCGACACCGGCTGCGAGCCTGGTTTTGCTTGGGGTCTGCTTTATCACTTAGGAGAAACAAGTTAACCTCCCTTTGATCTCGGTTCATGGCTAACCCTTTAACAAAGTCCAGGCTGTGTGAGGAAATCAATACGCGAGGCATTGAATGTAACACCAGCCACCAGCTCAAGCGGAACACACGCCGACTCGGATTACAGGGAGCAGACTCCTCTCAGCACATGGGTTTGAAGCTCGTTTGCCAGCTCTCTGGGGTGGTGGTGGTGGGGGGCACAGTCTAGCGACTGACGAGGCAGGATTGCTGTCACTCGGGAGAGCCAACTCCCTGTGCGACGTCCTGGCTGTTTGACTCCATCCTTTAGTGCCCCGTCTGTCTCTCTAGATGTGTGATTCGCAGCCTCGACACAGGGGCAGAATGGTCAGTCACTGCTCTCGTGGGTGCTGAGTGGGTCAGTCTAGCCCCAGCGTGTGCGTATGCACGGATTTGGCCTTTGGTGACCAGAACCTACAGGACAGATTCTGCTGAACTATTAAACTTGGCTGCAACTTAAATCTGGCCCCTGAAATCCCACTGGAGGGGGGCTAAGGCGCTGGACTGGGACTCCGGGAGCCTGAGGCCGTGCTGTGTCCCTGACTCCTTGAATGACCACTCCCCTGGGCCTGTTCCCCTGAGGATAATAGTATTTCCTTTGTCTTGTCTGCGCAGTGTGTGCATTCGCCAGGGCAGGGACCGTCTCTCTTCCTGGAAGGGCTTAGTCAGTTCCTCCGCTCTCCTGTCCCCCCTCGCTCTGTCGGAGTGCTGGCTATTTAGAGGAAGCGCTTTTGCTGCGGTGCCTGTTGGGAGGGTCTGGATAACCAACCACCTGCCCCGTAGGTAGGTACGTGTCTTGCACTCCCTGGTAGGCCCCTTGTGACAGTGTGGTTCCTGGTGTGACCCACTGAGAGTGTCAGATCAGGACAAATTGCTTCACACGGGGCAATTACAGCCCAAAGCTGGGGTTTCCCCACCATAAAGGGTTACCAAACCAGCCACACAGAAAAGACTTTGGTTTCGCCCCACTGGCTAGCCACAAGTCACACAAGCAATTCCCTTAGACACACCAGCTTCCCAGTATCACCACCAGCAGCCACCTGTCCTGGGGACTAATGGTTGTAAAAACCAATACCCCAATAAAAGAAAACCGTTCTTCCCAACTCCAAAGAATCAGGCCCCAGACCCAGGTCAATGTACAAATCGGATCTTACCCACAAATCACGCTGTTGCCAATCCTTTAGAATCTAAAATCTAAAGGTTTATTATACAAGGAAAAAGATATAGGTGAGGGTTAGGAATGGTTAAAGGAAATCAAATACATGCAGTAATGGCTTGCATCAGTTGCAGAATAACTGCAGGTTCAAATCAGGGTCTCTGGAATACATTCCCTGGAGGAATGGGTCATCAATCCTTTGGCCAGACTGCCCCTTTGCAGCAAAGTCCCATCCAGAAGTAGGAGCCAGGCTGGAGGCTGGAGCCTGGAGATTAAAAGACAAAATGGAGATCTTTCTCCCAGGTTTATATAGACTTCCTCTTGTGGGTGGAGACCGCCTCCTTCTTGCTAATCAGAGTCCAGTTGTAAAATGGAGTTTCAGGGCCATGTGGTCCAGTTACATGACTCTTCAAGATTCAGCACCTGAGCAGCCAGGACACATTACTGGGGAAACTCGGGTGTGGACGGGCATCTACAAAGTTCATTGTTAGCTTGATTGGAACTTGATGGGCCATCAGGAAGGCCAGGCCAACAGTAACTTTGTCTGGGATTTCACCCAAAAGCCAGCATAAGTTTGAAATACAGACACTATACAGCCAATCTTCATAACTCTAGCTACAAACAAGATACACACATACAGATAGCATAATCACAATCAGAAGACCATAACCTGGTCGTACACACCTTATATGACCCCCTTTACCTAAGATTTGGTGCCCCTACAGGACCTTACTTGCACCAATGATCTATATGATTCCAGATAATTTCAGTAACGTGACACCCCTGGTATTAGATCTTCCTCTCGAATCATCTAGAGGGCATCGCGTCAGAGGATGGCGCCACTGTCCTACACGTTGGGGTGGAAGTGCCTCGTTCCCTGGAACTTCCTGTTGGAAGGCTGGCTGGGGTGGCTGAGAGGAAATAGCTGGAGGTCTCTGTGTATGGCTTCTCTGGATGCATTGAGGACTCCATGGGTCACTTGGCTCCAGGCCCTTCCACTGTGTCCAGTGGTGGTTGCAGGACCGTCTCCCTGATGCTGCAGTTGTGTGTTACAAGCCTTCCCCTCCCGCAGGGACGTGCTTTGTCTGACTTTGCTTTCCTCTGATTTTTTTACCGCGGATGAGCTTTTTGAGAGTGGCTTAGTGATCTGTGAGCTTGGTCCCACGCTGAGCATTGACGATTGTGCTCCTAAATCCTCTTGGCACAGTCCCATCTACCATGTCTCCCCAAGGCCTCTCCAGATCTTGGATTTACTGGCAGCTGATCATTGGGATCAACCCACTTACTCTTAATAGCATTTTACTCCATTAAAATACAGCCGCACTTCTCTTCTCTTCCCTTCCCTTCCCAGGTGCTCACAGCCTGTGTGACTCCCCCTCTCCCTTCCCCGCAGAGGGTTTTATGAATGACCCATCAGCTCTCTTCCCAGGACTCCAGCCCAGCTTTCTCCTTCCGCATCTCGACTTTGCTGTGTTTCTGATCTCCTTCCAGAGCGATTCTTTCTCTGGTGCTGCCCACCCCCACTTCTCTTGCCTCCGTTTTGTCTCCCACCTCCTCACTGACTGCTCGCTTGGCCTGGCTCTGTTGTTTGCATCCATCAAAGCTCTTAGTAGCATCTCTACTTTCATATACCCAATCGTAACCTTGACCTGAGTCAACAAGTGCCAGGAGGCCCTGCGTTCAGATGATCCAGTGTAAACTCCACCTTTGATTAAGCAGGTGTCACTCCCACCCGCTGTCTCATCAACAGCTTGTTAACTTTTCTTGGTGTTTCCCTGCTGCAGCCATGGGATCCTGGGCCACTGGCCCGGTAATCTGTATTGATCTCTCTTCCTATGCGCTGGGCATTGATTTGCTCCTTTCCTTCCTCCTGTTCACTTGCTCCTCCAGGCTGCCTCTCCTGGGAGTGGGCGCGGGGCTGGTTCTGGGGTTGATAGATCCGTTGTTATTTAATTCTCCTGGAGTAGCTCTCGGAGGCCCTGGTCAGGATGGGATCAGAGCTCCATTGTGCTGGATGCTGCCTAAACCCATGAAATGATGATCTGTCCCCAAAGAGGCTGCAGCCTATAAAGACAAGTGACATATGAAGGCTTATGTGGGACAGGGATATGAGCAACAGATACAAGGTAAAGCCAACAGTTCTTCTCTGCCACTCCCTTAGCCACCAGGTGTTGGGTGTTTTCTTAGCAGCAACATGGCAGGGGATCCATTGTGGGAGGACGCTCAGTGCTGAATGGACCACATGGCAGAAGAAGCAGCGATGGGAGCACAGGGGGAGACGCAATGAGTAGATGAAAGCGTGGAGCAGAGCCGTGAAAGTGAGAACAAGAAGCAGTGAGACAGCACCAAAGGGTTAATTGATGTTGTTTCTTTCTAAAGTGACAAAGAGTCCTGTGGCACCTTAAAGACTAACTAAAATATTTTTAGAGCATAAGCTTTCGTGGGCTAATACCCACTTCGTCGGATGCATGCAGTGGAAGTATCCAGGGGCAGGTATAAATAGGTAGGCAAGAACCAGGTGGGAGATAACAAGGTTAGTCCAATCAGGCTGAACCAGCTTGTTATCTCTAATCAGGAGATTAGAGATAAAGACAAAGAGAGACTGCAGAGCTGCAATTCATTTGCAAATTTGACACAATCAATTTGGGACTGAATAGAGATTTTGAATGGCTAGCTAACTACAAAAGCAGCTTCTCTTCTCTCGCTATTCACACCTCCAGTTCAACTGCTAGAGGAACACCTCACCCTCCCTGATTAGAGATAACAAGCTGGTTCATCCTCATTGGACTAACCCTGTTATCTCCCACCTGGTTCTTGCCTACCTATTTATACCTGCCCCTGGATACTTCCACTGCATGTATCCGACGAAGTGGGTATCAGCCCACGAAAGCTTATGCTCTAAAAAAATTTCAGTTAGTCTTTAAGGTGCCACAGGACTCTTTTTGTCACTTCTGCAATTCCAGACTAACACGGCTACCCCTCTGATTCTTTCTTTCTAAACTCCATTAAAGACACAGGACCTCAGCCCTCTCCGGCCTCCTCACAGGCAATAGCTGAGTGTTATGTCTGATATCCCCATGGTACTAGCATGCTGGGCGGGAAGTTACTCAGGACACAGGTCGTTGTCACCCTGTTTGTCAAGATCAGTCACGGTGTCACCCAGCTGCCTGCCCCGTCTCTCGTCCCTTTGTCTGGAAGCAGCTTGAAAGTTCTCCGTTGAATGGCCGGAGGATTGGCTGACGTGCCTTGGGTAGGGCTGGTATGCCTGGCCGAACACCTCCAAACGGCACTTCGTGTGCTGTGAGATCTTCCTGGGGTTTTTTTTTTTGATGTTTTGTCCCGATTCGTGGTGAAAAAAGAAGTCAAAACCTGGTGTCACGTTACTGAAATTACCTGGGATCATATAGATCATTGGTGCAACCAAGGTCCTGTAGGGGCACCAAATCTTAGGTAAAGGGGGTCATATAAGGTGTCTACGACCAGGTTGTGGTCGGCTGATTATGATGATGCTATCTGTATGTGTGTGTATCTTTTTTGTAGCTAAAGTTATGAATATTGGCTGTATAGTGTCTGTATTTCAAACTTATGCTTGCTTTTGGGTGAAATCCCAGACAAAGTTGCTGTTAGCTCCGCCTTGGCCTGCTTGATGGCCCATCAAGAACCATCAGCTACACAATTGACCCATTGAGAGAGGGCAGACACATCCTGTGTCTTAGCGAGGGGGCAGGGATTGCCCATGTGACTCAATATTCCATTTTGCTGTAAGTTTCCACAGAAAAGGACAAAGAACATTCCTGCACCTGGAAAGGATATAAAAGGGTGGTACCCCATCCCCATTTTGTCTTCAGTCTGCCACTTTTACCCTGGAGGAAGTTTGGCCAAAGGATTGCTGACCCAGCCCTGAAGGGGCTGTATTCCAGAGACTTTGATTTGAACCTGCAGTTATTCTACAACTGATGCAAGGGATTTGCCATTACTGCATGTATTTGATTTCCTTTAACCATTCCTAACCCTCACCTGTATCTTTTTCCTTGTATAATAAACCTTTAGATTTTAGATTCTAAAGGATTGGCAACAGCGTGATTTGTGGGTAAGATCTAATTTGTATATTGACCTGGGTCTGGGGCCTGATTCTTTGGAATCGGGAAGAACTGTTTTTTTTTATTGGGGTATTGGTTTTCATAACCATTTGTCCCCAGGACAGGTGGCTGCTGGTGGTGATACTGGGAAGCTAGAGTGTCTAAGGGAATTGCTTGTGTGACTTGTGGCTAGCCAATGGGGCGAAACCAAAGTCTTTTCTGTTCGGCTGGATTGGTTTGCTTTTAGGGCTGAGAAACCCCAGCCTTGGGCTCTAGTTGCCCTTTTGGAAGCGATTTGTCCTGATCTGACACTCTCAGTGGGTCACACCAGGAACAGCACTGTTGGACGGAACCAGCTCTAATAACGCAACATGCTCTAAGGTGGGTGATTTGGGGACACTCCTTTTGTGTCCTTGGGACGTGTATAAATGAGCTGGGATTGGATCATTCATGGAGTTCCCACCTGGGCATGATAATATGAGCCAGCCACGCTGGCAGAATGATGTTGAGAGTGCGGTATTGGGGCAGAGAGCTGGGGAGCTTGAGTCCATTTCACTGGCAGGTCACGTGTCTCTTCCACATCCCATGTTCACTTTAAATATCTTCATCATTTTCCTTCTGAGCACTGACCGTCCCGACAGCCCTGGGAAATTTGCCCTTTTCGGTAACATGCTGTTGTTGGTAAACCGGGGCTGCCTTTGGCAATTGGCATGGGCTCTGCTCGTGGCAGGGGAGAACGCGGTGCCCCTGAACTCAGCCCCAGAGGAGAAGGGGCACCTGCGCTCTGACATTGGAGCCGTGGCCAAGTCTGCGTGTGTCTGGTCGGGCGTTGCAGTGGACGGAGAAGGACCGTGCACATCCTGATTTGCAGAGGCACTTAGCAGACTTTGTCTTCATTTGAGCAGCTGTAAGTGTCCGTGCTGGTCTGCCAAGCAGAGCTCCGCCGGTGGCACTGGGCTCCGGTGCCCTCTCTCACCTATTGTCAGGGCTGAGTCTCGCCTTTCAGCCTCCTGGAAGTGATTTTACGGCCGTCTCTCCTGGGCAGCTGCTGGATTCTGCCCAGTAATTAGTTCCTTACACAGGTTGCTATGATACTTGCTACCTAATTCAAGTTTCTTCTACCAGTTTGTGTGATCCGGTCTCCCTGGGATTAGCAGACTCTCGCCCTGCAGGCTGGTGTGTGTGCTGCGGGCAAACTACCGATTCCCTCCTCCACCTGGGGGCACACAGCCGTGGGACGGACTCTCCCCACCGCGCCCACGTTTGTGATGCCCCGGGTCCCCAGGTGCTGGAGTGGTAGGATAATGATCCTGACCTCTCTGATCTACAGTGTTCATCTCTGTCCTCTTGGGGGGGCGCCGGGCAGAGAGAAGTCAGTGGTTTGTTTTCAAGACCCTGCGAAGCTGGCACTAGGGTCAGGGGTCTCTCTCTGTCCCCTGGGCTTCGTTTCTGTCCTGGGCATCCTGACCAAAGCCCAGACCTTCCTGAGCAGCTCAGGGCTCCTGTTTCCATGCCCTCTCCCAGTTGTTACCCCGAGCACCCGGCCAACGCCCAGACCAGGAAATGTAGCAGCCGCAGCCTGATCTCTCTGCCCACACTGGCCTTCCTCACACTCACTCTGTGGCTTGTGGGGTTCTCCTTCCACCCCTCTCCAATCCCTGTGTGCTGTGGGCAACCAGAGCTCACTGCCCCAGCCACCAGGCTTCTCTCCCCCCACCACATCGTCCATCCCCCCACTTCCCTCCTCCTCTGCGCCATGACCAAACCTTCTCACCCCAGTGGCCCCACCCTGTTCCCAGAAAACAAACATGACGCAAAAGTCAGGTCCCCCCTGAATCCAGCTCTGCTCCCTTCCCCCTGCTGGGCCCCCGCCTGGCTTGTTTCAGATTGTTCACTCTTTGGGCAGGGCCCCTTGGCTCTCTCAATAATGAGCCAGGCATTGGTGGAGCTGTTGAGGCCCCACTCTCCCTGCACCTCTAGAGCTGGGGAGGGGCTCTGGTGGCTGCTGCGTGGTCCCTGGGCCTGGCATTCACACACGTGGCCTGCCACAGCTGTCGGTCCAATTTCTGGGCCTGGAGTTCACGCTCACAGCCTGCCATGGCTGTCCCCATGGTCCCTGGGCCTGGCATTCACGCTCATGAAGTGCCACGGGTGTTGGTGTGTTCCCTAGGCCTGGCATTCATGTGCCCGGCGTGCCATGGTTGTTGGCGCGGTCCCTGGGTCTGGCCTTCATAAGCATGGTGGGCCACGGTTGTCCGCACGGTCCCTGGGCCTGGTGTTCCTTGGCGCACTGCGCACGTGCTACTAGCATGGTCCCTCGGCCTGGCATTCCTGTGTATGGCGTGCCATGGCTTTCTTTTTGTTCCTAAAACATTCCAGGGCAATCACTGAGTATTGCTGGTACAAAGCAACGGTCGAGCCGGCTGTGAGGCCTGGGAATTGCTGGCTGTTCTAGTATCGTTAGCAGTCAGAGTACAGTAGCCTTATAAAACAGAGCCTTGTAAAGAGGCCATGTCATGTTAATGTCTAGGTATTAGCAGTGCGGAGGCACCTGTAGTAAGATGCCAGGCTTTCCCTCCTCCCCCTCTCGGGAGTCAATAACAGTGTGCTTTATTTAGCTGTTTCCAGGTGTCACGCAGCTCCCTGGCTGGCTGTTTAACTATCTTGATCTCCTCCTCTGGGCGATAGCCTTCTAGATAACCCAGAGGTCTGGGTACCCTCCCTAGTGCAGCAGCTGTTGGTTTGCCTTTCCCTGTCTTTGTTTTATCTTAAGGAAATGCTTTAAATAAGGGATACCTCATCTAGTTTAAAAAAAAATGCACTTGTAGCAGCTGCTAAGCCCACCCGTAAGCCTGCTGGACGCTGTATTTGTGATGGGACTGACAGTGCATGGCACAGCCTGATTATACACAATTCCATTTTAGCAAGCCCGGCGATGTAATTTCACAGGGCGATCAGTGTTTGAATGTAATAGCAGCCTGTGCTAAGGTGTCAGAATATTAAAGGCACTAATGGAAAAGCTCCCTGATACACAAGGGGACAGCATTACAGGAGATGTCGCAGATGGCTGGGCACTAAACTAATGGGGCAGGATCCAAGAAGGAAAAAAAACCTAGAGAAGGGAGAGCTCCCGGGAACATGGGCACCTGCTTCCTTCTCACACGGAAATTAAACAGGGAGCATGTGTGTGCGTGTGTTTGTTTAAAAATAGAAGTCAGGAAAAAAAGCCCTGTTTGAAGGGCTGGAACATTTTGACAGCGATCCAGTGTGTACAGTGAATTCTGCACAGGTTAAATGGAGGGGTGGGGTGTATGCACACATGTGTGCAAGGGCACACCTGGGGGTTAAAGTTACAGTTATCCGATTACAGGAAGCTGAGGAGAAAGAGCTAGATTAATAGATCCTATTTACATAGCTTTGTATAATGGGGTAAATTGTGGCTCTCTTCATTGGCTGCTAATCTCCAGCTGGATCTAGTGGGAATCCATGCTCCCAATGTGCTCTAGAAAACCTCTGTTCTGCCCCTTTCATCTCAGGCTCAGTCCTGGAGTTTATCTCTCTGGCTAGGTTTCATTTTTCGGGGGCCCAGCTATCCTGTTTGCTGTGTTCACACACCTGTGTTCCAGCTCCGGAGAGGGCAGCACCAAAGAGCTGTCCCCCTGCCCACAGCCGGCGGGAATAGCTTCCCCTTCCAACTTCCACACACAAGACGTGGCTGTTGAGTTACCTGTAGCTTGAGCCATCTGATCTCCCCGCCTGCATGTGTGTACAATACACCTCTGATCTCTGCCATCTGCCTGGCTCTCGCTCAGATCACACATCCCAACAACAGCAACCCTGTTGCTCTGGCAAATGGGTGCGTAACAGACAAACCCAACGGATGGCCCAGTTATCCGAAAGCAATGCCTGGGGCTGGGTTTGGCCTGTTTGGACCAGACTTTGCAGTGTGCTGTGCAAAGCGCCTGGTGCTAGGTCTGTACCTAAATCCCCTTTGATTGGGCTCCCTTTGGTGGTCACAAAGCGATCCTGTACTGAACCGTTTACCTCCCAAGCCTCAGCTCATTAGTCCGTCAGTTAGTCATTAAAGTGCAATTAGGCGGCACACCAAGGGAACTGTTTAGTGTGATCAGCTGGCCCCCCGTGTACTCCGCGTCCACCGGGATCCACCGCGAGCACAGAACAATGTGGTTCTTAGGTTGGAAGAGCCATTCTCTCAGCATGTGGGAGATTTTTTTTCCTGGGGACTGGAAGGATAATCAGCTCCGTGTGTTGCTCCCCTTCCCTGCCATGCTCCTTGTGTGTCTGGCTTTCACATGCTACTTGGCGCCTGCTTGTGTGTCTTCAAATCCAAAGTGCTGCTTTGAGATGATTCCATACATCCGTGTAATCTAGTCCCTGTGTAAACAGCCCTACAGTGCAGTCAGACCTGCCGTGACATGACGAGAAAACAGCCTTGTGAAAAGGTGTGGGCTTGTTCAGGGAAGAGCTTGGAGCTTTAGGTGGAGGGGCCATGTGTGGCATCACACAAGCTTCCTTCATGTGGCCCTGCCAGTGCCTCCTTCAGCATCCCTGGGGCACCCCCATACATACCTCAACCCTGACCTTCAGCCCCCTTCCTATTCCAGCTGTGGGCTCCCCTCCCTAGCTGTGCCAGTGCGCCTCGCTTACCCTTGGCTGTCCGCCTCCCTGCCGTGCTGGCGTTCGTCCTCTGCTGAGCTGAAGCAGCAGAACTGGGCTCAGACCCCCCAGTCATTGGACACGTGCCTGACATCAGGGCTTGGACCCAGACCTCCAATGTGTTGCTAACCCCAGCTCAGAAAACATGTGACACTCTGTAGCCATGGCCCAGGGGCGCAGGTTTCCGGGTAGCCGGGCTTTTCTGTTCAAACAAAACTAAATGTGAGGCCTTGAGGCTCTCTCTCTTTCGGCAGAGAGGCGGAGTCTGCCCTCCCAGCACATCCAGAGGCCCCTCCCCCTTTCTATTCTGTAGTGTGGCTGTTGTCCTGCCTGGCTCAGTCCCTGTCTGTCCTGCTGCCGTTGGAGCTGAGAACTCACAAAGCTCCCTGCATTCCCAGGAGAGGAGAAGTGGGCTTCTGGCTAATGCTCGGGACTGGCTTCACTTCCCAGCTCGGCTACGGACTCCATGGCCGTGAGCATGTCACCTAATCGCTCCTTGCCTCGGTTTCCCCCTTTTCTAAAACAGGGCTGGTAATTCTTCCTTTGGCTGTCTTGCCTGATTAGACCGTGAGCTCTCTGGGGCAGGGAGGTGCCTGGGCCCCCAGCAGAACAACTAACTGAGGATAATGCACATGTGTAACGGTCTGGCTGGCTTCAGCGGGTACATGCCCTGCTTTGGAGGGTTTCTGCAGAGAGATCAGACTCGGGGGCCTGGTCATTTTGTTAAGGAAAAAGGCTTGACAGTGCATCTAGCGCCTTTGTTTGTTACCCAGCACGTTAGTTTCCCCATCACCCTGCCAGCGCTGATGGCTGGGTGCAGTGGCTGTGTGAGCTGAGTCTAGCTGCTCGTGGGGGTGGGTGTTTGCCGGATCAGGCCCAGTGCGATTTCTGCATGAAGGCAGCATGCAGGCCTACTCCGCTGTGTTACAGCGAGGCTGTTAACGGGGTCTGTGTCATTGACTGCATTGTGTGCTGCCGAAAGCCCCACTCATAAACTCCTGCATTGGTCCTGGCGTGACCAGTGTCTCGGGGGCGCTGGTGCTGTAACAGCCGGGACGGAGGGTGAAGGGGCCAGGGTTATGCCATGGATTAGTAGTAGTTCCCCTTGAATGATCTTCTTTTTGCCCCCTGTTCACTTCAGAACCCAGGGAAATACTTCCACTTTCCAGGCCTTTCCAGTGAGCCCTGGAGTCTTTCCTGCAGTGCAGAACAGTGAGGGTACCCTAGCATATCCCTCTTCTCGGCCTAACTGGAGGGGAGGCGAACAGGCCTGGTTGGTGACCATTTAACAGTGGCCAGCAGAGGCCCTGTCGGAGGTGCCTAACAAGGAGCGAGGCGCGATCCAGCCACGTGCCCCCACGTCTGTTAGATGTTCTGGGAAGCGCCTCCTACGGTGACCCTCTCTGGGGCGGCCGGGGATTGAGCTAGCCAGCAATCACAGGAGGTGCCCATGCTGCAGACTTGTGCGGTCAGCCGAGGTGCTCTCCAGCCGCTTGCGGAAGCCTTGGAGCCTCAGCACCTTCTCTGCTCTCCCCTAACCTCCCACTAAGCCCAACTTGGGGTTTTACAGTGTAGACAGCCCTCCCGCTTGGCCCCAAGCCCTGCACTCCCAGCAGGCTCCCTTGCCAGGCTAACGCCCAGCCGTGCGGCACTCAGCCTGCTGAAGAGTGGGTTTATTGGGCAGAGGGCAGGGAATCCTTGTGCTTCCCCGCTCTCCACCTTTAATTAGCACGTCCGTTTCATCCGGAGACGCAGGCGCTGTGTTCTGTATTCTGCATGCGGAACGGAAACATCACGCAGCACTTGGCGTGTGCACTCGGGGCCTGCTGAGCAGCCTGAGTGCGAGTCAGGCTCCCTGAGAAAGTTAGTAAACAGCCACAGTCTTTGTGCTGGGGTGTGTGGGGGTGTATGTGTGTGGGGGGGGGATTCTTGGTGTATTTGAAGGCCCCTCTCCTCACTGCATTTGTAAAAATTAAATGCCTCTTCTTGGTGGCTCAGCGGAGCTCCGTAGTACTCGCACACACGGGTGCGGGCACAGAAAGGCAGGGATGGATGGCGCTGGTGTCAGGGCAGCAATTGCTTATCATGCCTTATCTGGGAATATGAAACTGTATTGCATGACATCCAGAGGCAGGCTGAATAGATATGCCAATTCATCTCCAGCCTGGGCTTTGACAAGCTAGACTGCCCTTGTTGAAAGGCATCCGTCAAACAAGAGCTGCTGGCTGCTTTTCCCTTTCTTATACTTTCCCTCGCTCCATCTCTCTCTCGCTCTCACTCCCCTCCCCTCCCTCCTCCTTTTTCTCTAAGCTTTTTCCAAGCAAAATTGAAAAGCTTTGGAAATAATAATAATAAAGCCCCCCAGGCTAATACCATTTTAAGTTCCCACCCTCCCTGCCCAAATGGGATTGATAAGGAACCCAGTGTATGAAGGCATGTTTAGATAACATTGAGAATATTAGAGTGAGCCAAGGAAAGTAGGGGGAAAAAACCCTTCTGCCTTGTCTAAGCCGGGGAAGGCGACGACACCCTGGCTAATACGAGTGTTTAATATTTGATGTGTTGGGATAAAGCAGGATCACCTTTGAATTGAATTGAGTGTCAGAATGAGAATCTATTACTGAAATTCGTGTGTGATTTGACAGCCAAGCAGACGATGTTATTCTTCACTAGTTACCGCAATCTTCTCCCCTACATCACTTAAATATTTTTTTCTTTGCTTGAGTAAACACACATTATCCCCCCCCCTTCCTTTTTTCCTCCCTCTTGTAGTTATTTATTTATTTGAATCAAGCCTGCCTTTGCGGGGGCTGATAGAGTCGATTGTTATTTCTTTATTTGTCCTATTAAATGGGATTTCAGATAGTTTAATCCTGCTTTTGTAAGTGATTTTAAAATACTTGAAAAGCCGTGAATGTAGCAGCGCTTCTGACTAAACTGCTTAAAAGAGACAGGTTATATTGGGTCTGTGTGGCGCTGAAGATTGGGCCAGTTCCTGCCAGCTAGCCTAGGTCTGCAAGCCCTGAGACTCCTGTGTACCCAGCACCAGAGCAGAGGCTGCTCGGCCTTCGAGACCAAACCTCCTTTTCAAAGTCTGATCTCCTCTTCCCTCCTGTCTTTTTGCAGTTGCAGCTGGGGTGAGGATTTAGCCCAAGAGTTGTCAGCCCAGATGTTGACGATCTGCTTAATGATTACCTGACTCTTATTTCCACAGCAGCCTGAATCCGAATGGTCCGGCTTTGGTGTCAGCCTCTTGCTGCTGTTTGGTGTCAGCCTCTTGGTGCTGTTTGGCAGCTGCCTTGCCCTGATCTGCTCAGTGCGTAGAGTTTGTGTTGGGAGAAGTCCATCTTGCTAGCTCCACACCTGGCGTGAGTTTACAGCTGTGAGTAGCTGTGACCTCAGTATCCCAGTAGCTCCTAGAGGCTGTGGCTGTGATTGCGGCTCCATTGTGCTGGGTGCTGCACAGACACTTGGCAAAAGGCTGCCCCTGACTGGCAGAGCTGACTGGGGAAGTAGCTGGGCTTGGTTTAAAACCTTTAAAGATGTATTTTAAAGACCTATTCCGTTGCAGGTGCACAAGTTTTCTCCTGCCAACATCTGCAGTCATATGAACCCCTCCTGGGCATATAAATCCCTCCCAGGCTAACTGACTAGGTGGGTTGCAGGGGATGTGTCTTCTGGTGTATGTTGGGCAAGGCTGATAAAACAAGAAAACCCTGTGGCTGTCTAGTCACAGAGCATAAGAGTGTCCAGACTGGGTCAGACCAAAGGTCCATCCCGCCCAGTCTCCTGTCTGCTGACAGTGGCCAATGCCAGGTGCCCCAGAGGGACCGAACAGAACAGGGAATCAAGTGATCCACCTTGTCACCTGTTCCCAGGAGAAAGCTTGTACATCTGCCACTAAATAGGCTTTTGAAATGCAGCCATTTTCCCCACCTGAGAAGTGTGGCAGAGGCGAGTAACAATTGGCAGGTGGATGTGGGAGAGCCTGCCTGGACGAGGCCCTGCTCCTGAGAACGGCCCCTGCTCACAGCCCGGGCAGGGGCCAGCAGGTAGCACTGGTTTGCATTTAACAAAACAAAACCCTGTTTACATTTTGCTCTTTGTCCCCTAAAATGGAAATTAGGGGAAATACAAAAACCTTGGAATTCTAAAAACATTTTAGACCAACTTTTAAGAAACCCGTAGCCTCGTGTTCCTTCCTGTGTGGTGTTCTCCGCTTTCTGTCTTCGCGTTGTTGCCTTCGTTCTGCGGAGGGGTTTTCGGAATCGAAAGATTCTTGTTTTCAAAATCTCTGATTTGAAATTAAAAACCAAGTTTAAAAATGATAAAAGATTAGGTGGAAAATTAGGAAAATGAGTGTGAGAAATGCAATGGGATAAAACACAGATTTGCCCAAATCTTCACTGTTTCCTGCCCAGCTCTCAGTGGGACCGAACCTGCCTTGCTGAAGGATGAGGTTTGCACCACTGGCCATGTACAGCCCAGAGAGTGGTTAGCTCTGAGGCAGAGGGGACCATGCTGCCATGAATGTCACCCTTCTTCTATTATGGAGCTCTATTGGATGAGGCCAGTGTTAGTGGAGGCACTCAAGACTGGGTTTGGGAGTCACCAGAACATTTAACGCTTGACCTGAGGATCGAGCTAGGCTGCGAATGGATCCTACCATGGTTACAGGGTGTAAGGACAGGGAAAACTTTGTATTCATCCTCTGCACCAAACCCCACAGTTTGCCATCTCCTCTGTCAATAGCAGTGCCACCACCTCCTGTTGTCAGAGTCTCTGTTGGGGTAGGACAGTCCCAGCTGGCCAGAGTATGAAGCTCAGAGCGTGTGCGAGTCCTGCTGGAAGTGTGTGAGCTGATGTCCTGTTTGCGTGGGGCAGGAGGAGGCTAATCTTGGTGTAGTCTGATGTGTGAGAGAAGTGATAGAGCGCGATGAAGGCCAGCCAAATAAATCCACCAGCTTGGCAAGTTTCTGGTCTGGAACTTTTCTGACCCCTGGAACGTCAGCGTTGCAACTGTGCTGCCAAGAAACTGTCGAGCTGCAAACCCCCAAAGTTCGTTCCCTGCAGCCAGGCGAGCAGAAGCCGGTTACCCAGTTTTGCGGTGGGGTGTGTGTGTGTTTGACAATATGACTGGCGGGGACGAGGACCAGTGAGTGTGTGTCGGGGCGGGTGCAGGAGAGCAGGGTAGGGGTTATAGTGACATTCCCCCCAAATCCAACCACTGGGAATGCTGGAGTAGGGATTCCTCTTGCCTCTCTGCCATTGAGGGGAGCGCCAGTGATCCAGCTAGTTTGGAGACTTGACCAGGGCCCCGTGGGACTGTCGGTGAGACTCTGAGATGTGTGCTCAATTGAAACCTCTTTCTTCCCCTGACCGGTGGGGTAGAGGTGAATTCCCTGCTGTGCCCTGCACGCTCTGCTTTGCTCTAAAATTTCCTTTCTAGTCACTCTTCTCCTCCCACTGCCCCCTCCCTCCTGCCCCCCATTTTTCACTTGCTTTCCCAGAACCAGAAAGTTGTCCCCAACGCCTGGGTTCTTTGCTGTAATTCAGAGAGTATTGCTTTTTAATTTTTAAATATCAGGTTAGGCCCCCATCCAGGAGAGCCTGTAAGCTCGCGTGTTGCACCATCCATGGTTACAGGGAGGTTTTAAACTCACATGAGGCATGTGTATCCATGTTTAGGGTTTGCATAGCGTGCTAGAGACTAATCCTCACAACACCTCTCCCTGCCCCCAGACAGTACAACTGATGAACTATTAGCTTGTTTACAGGGGAAACTGAGGCACGGAGAGATTGTGTTTTCAGTTTGTGGGGAAGGGGGGAGGGAAGCCCTTGTCTGTGACTAGCAGCAGGAGTCCCAGCACTAGAGAGCAGTGTCTGGGACCTTCTCGCATCTCTGCTGCGCCCCAGGTCTCTGCCGTGCCTCAGATGGAGCCACACATGCCTTTGGCCTTGTGCAGCAGTGCTTGGGTGAGCGGCCGGACGTGCTGTCAGGCTGCAGCTTGTTGCCTGCTAAGACAGCATTTTCCAAACTGCAGAAAGCTGAGCCCCCTTCAGGAAATGAAACAACTATGCCTGCAGCCGCACGGTGTATTATTACAACTCTGCTCAGTCTCATTCCTACACCATCCTTGCTGGTGACTTCTTTGTGCTCTCCCTTCCCCTTAGCCAGATCTGGGGTCGTTCATAATATGAAACTTCTGCTTTCTTCCATGCTTTCTTGAGCATCCTTGGAGAACTCGCTGAGATGAATGGCGCAGGTCACGCTATTGTTTCAGGCTCTCTGCAAACTCAGACAATTGCTTCTGCATCCGCTTTTGAATGTTTTCTTTGTATCCATAAAGCTAGAAATCTCATTTAGTAAAATAATGGAAGCCGAGAATTTAGAGAACAACTGAGAGGCCTTTGTGTAACTGTAGCATTCCCTCCACCCAACCAGTCTCCTGGGGCATGCCCCGTACTTTGGAATCACTGCATTCGAGGGAGTGTGGAGAACAGCACCCAAGGCTGTGGTATCTGCTGAATTCCCTGAAGCCTCCCATGTAGCTGATCACAAAACTTAGTTTCCCGAAGTCTCTTGCTATTCCTGGCCCCCCGTGTCGGATGAGGCAATAAGGAGGGTGCCAGTGGGGGCAAGCAGCTTCATGCCAGCAAACATCCATGTTATCTGGCAAAACTTTGCAGCTGCAGCCGTGGTCTACAGGGCACAGTGCTCGCTGCCAGGGGCGCCCTAGGGGGCAGTGGGTAAGCATGACCATCACCTGGGCACCGTACACTGTAAACTCCTGCGGGCAGGGACCTGTGATCATATTTATTTATGAGGTACCAGAGTTATGTAATTAAAGAATAATATGACTGTAAAGGGCACTGTCAGGGAGTTGAGATCCATAATGTGGTTTCATTAAATGAAACGTTAGTTTTATATTATTGGAAATGTTTACATGAGAGAAAGTAGATTTTTTTTTTCAGGTAATTTTTTTTCTGTTTTTTTACCAGCTCAAAGAGAGTGGTTAAAAAAGTCTGAAAATGCACAAAGTTAAGAAAAGATTTCATTATGTTTTCTGCTTTTTTCTGAATCTTTTGACAACTAAAGTTTATGAGTTTGGGGAACCCAAGGAATTTTGTTCTGTGTTTGGGATTTTCTCCCATGGGATTGTCAACCCAAACCCTGTAACAATGACTCGAACCAGAAAGGGAAATCAGCTAGTCTGGTTTCCTTGTTCAAGCCAGCATAACCGGTGAAAGAGACACCAGGCAGCTTTTGAATACCTTCGGTCTAAGTGTGTTATGGTGGTGGTAGTAACACGCGAGGACATTGGGTTGGTTTGTTTCAGTGACGTGTGATGTTCCTTTTCAAGCTGGAAATGTGCGTCCCCCGACTGCCTGAAATCTCACTGGTGATGTAGCGAAGGCGAGGCCTAGAGCCATGGGTCATGGATGAGTGTCATTTACAGCTGTACTTAAGGCCTGGCTCCTGGCCTCGTCTGTGCCCCTGCCAGGGTGGGAAGCCCTGGTGCCTGAGACTGTAAAGCCTTTTCCATCTTGCGTTAACAGTCAGATGAAGAGCTTTCCTGTTTAAAGATTAAACGCAGTGTTTAAATATTAAACAGCAAAGCTCCTCTCTCCTGATTGTGTGGCTGCTGCCGGCAGGTGGCTTGGAATTGCCAATTTTAATTAAAAAACTTTATTTTCAAATACAATTCTCAGCTCCCCCAGCTCGGCGCGCTCCTCCTCCGGGCGACTGTGCTCCCACCAGGCCAGGGGCCGCTTGTCTCTCGGAAGTGGCATGTTCTGCTTGCTGTGTCCGTGCGCAGCTCTGGGTTTTACTCCTTCATTTCCATCTGCCTGTGCCAAAGTGACAGCGTCTATGAGCCCTGAAGTGTGAGCGGCCTTGTCTGGGGCTGATCAATGCCCCTGGCAGGTCCTTCCAAAACCCCAGGAAAAACAATTAAAACCCAATTGATCCTGCAGGCAGCTTTGAATATGCATAAGTGCACACTTGACCTTCAGTGGTCAGGCCCCTTCCACACTGGCTGTTTAGCTAGTTTGCTCAGGTATTGTAGCTGTACCCAATGACCTTGATTAGCAAAGCCAAGTGCTGATCCAAAGGGCTGAGGTGCCTGGCGCAGACGTCCTGCCTCAGCTGCTGCTCTTCCGGTTCCGTTCCCTGCCTGGGTGCCCTCCCACAGCCGACTTTCATGTGCCCAGTCGCTGGGCAGAGGCTGGTCTTGCAGTGTGTGAAATTGGTTGAGGCAGCCTGGTTGTACCAAGTGGAGAATGGGCCTTATCTGTGCCACACCGAGCCTGGCGATGAGGCAGGGAGCCTCATGGGGAGGCACCCAGGAGACCTTGCGAAGGATGGAGTAGGCAGTGGAAAGCTGAGGTCCTTCCCAAGGACTGCCAGGGGCCAAAGGGTAGCTGGTGCTATCAGCAGAGAAGGGGGGCTAGAGAGGAGTTGTTAGGGTTCCTTGCTGGAGCCAGGGATACACCTCCTACCTCCTGAGGTGCTGGAAGGTTTAACCCTTCTGTGTCCTCTCTCCCCTCGTCTTGGAGCACAGCCATCCCTGCGCTTTCTGCGGCTCTGTCAGGCTGCAGAGAGGTTGTCAGATTCCTCTTTCCTTCCCGCTCCCCGTCCCCAGCCAGGTAGAAGGTGGATCTGTGGTGAGCGAGCGATATCAGAGGTGGGGGCGGGTTAGGGCGCCTCGGGGTCAGCTGGAGAACTAGGGTCATCCTGCAAACAGATATCTCCTTCCACCCTGCTCCCTCTGCGTTGTCTTGGGGGAGCCCCTGGCTCCCCTCCCTCTAAGGATCACCCCTAAACCTGCAGGGCAGCTCCCTCTCTCTCTAGGACTGAAGTCTATCAGTGCTGAACCTTAATTGCTCAAAGGACCCGCCTCCTGCATCTCCCACTGGGGCTGAGAATACCCCCTCTGCGGCACTCCCGCGGGCTTGGGGAGGAGAGGAGCGGGATCTGAGCACAGCCTGCCCGGGCATGGCTGCTGGACCGATTACTGCAGCTTGTATAGTGTTAGAACAAGACCTGGGCTTGCTCGTGCGGCCCCTGGAGCCTGGATCAGATTCCCACCAGGCAGTGCTCCGTCGTGATTCGGGTGCTCAGCCCACACTGCGTGCTCAGACCTGTAGTTTCCAGGGGCTGCGTCTCCGTATTAACGACGATGGCAACAATCTGCCCTGCGTTCCGTAAACAAGATGCCCGAGAACCCCTGGTGAACTGCAGACCTGGCCATCTTGGGCACTGTCCGATTTCCAGACAGCCCAGGAGGGGGCGCCGGGTTCCACCGGCAGGGGTGGGGATGAAGTCCAGGCATCCATCTGACTTGCCAGCGCTAGACCCGGGTGTGGGCCAGGGGGAATCTAATGAACAATAAAGATATCAGTGCATATTTGTTGAAGGGCAAGGAGCCCTCCCCGTGTGTACACACAGTGTAATTTCAGTGAATTATGCATAGACTTAATTAGGAGTTTTAATTGCTAATCATCTCCCAGTAGGATTAGCAGTGTTGTCTATTAATTATCTGTGGAGCCCTGTGTTTTGCTAAGGCAGGAGTAACAGAGCAGCATGAATGGTTACATATGCTGGCAATAAATTCACTTCCAAGAGCCCGCTAGGCCCCAAGGACCAGCCAAGGCCCTGGTTGGGGGGAGGAGCCTGGCGCTCCGGGGAGAGTGCGGGGCTGGGCAGAGTTGCAGGTGGCAGGGCTTGCCTGGCGGTTTAGTATTTGGCACCTGCCTCTTGTTCTCTGAATTCTCACTGTGCCCACCACGGTGCCTCCTCTGCTCCTCAGGGCTGGGCACCTGCAGGCAGCCAGGTGCATTGCCTGCTGCCAGGGCTGAGCCGCGAGCTGGCCAGCTGCTCTCGCAGCAAAGGCCATGAGTGGCCATCTGCCCTGTCGGGGCTGGATCTCGTGACTCACCAGCTGGCGATGCCAAAGGTTTACTCTGCTCAGGGTGCTCCGTGGAGCTCAGCATCAGGCTCTGACATCTGACAGGTGTTTTCCAGCTCCTGGCACTGGGCAGTTGGGACGCCAGCAAGGCAGGGTGCAGAACACCAGGCAGGGGGACAGAAATTGGAGTAGTATGGGGAAGGGACTAGGGTACCTGCCGTGCCAATGGGAATACGTATCGTAGCACGTGGCGCCCTTGGGTGGGGGAGATGTGGTACCCGCTGTGCCAATGGGACTACGTATCCTAGCACATGGTGCCCTTGGGCGGGGGGGGGATGTGGTACCCGCTGTGCCAATGGAGCTGTGTCCCTGCCTTCTCCAGCCCTCCGCTTTCTGTTCCGCTCCGTCTCTCCTGTGGAGGTCGGTAGGAGGTCGGGGATCACGGCCGAGGTCCGTCCTGGGGAGCAGGGCTCTCGGCAGGAACGGCCAGGTGGGAGGCGCGCGATAGACGTGCTGCCGGGTTCACGTGATCCGCTCCGTGGACAATGGCTCACGAGGCCGGGGAAGGGAAGCTGAGCCCCAGCCTGTTTGCCAGGAGCTGGGAACGGACGACAGGGGATGGATCACCGGATGGTTCCCTCCCTCCGGGGCACCTGGCACTGGCCAGCAGACAGGAGCCTGGGCGGGATGGACCCTTGGTCTGGCCCAGGCCGGGCGCTCTCATGTTCTTAAGCCAGGGCGGTGCCTTGTGCTCCCATTGCAGCCGTGGGTTTCGTTGCGCGAGCCGAAGGGGCTGCGCTGCTGTCAGGCGGGTGATTACAGACGTGTGTGACATGGACGCTCAGCCTGGCGATTTGCAGATTTGCATTGTCCTGCCGGTTTAACTTCATTAATCTCTGCTCCGCCCCTCTCGCTGGGAGCCGTCCTCGGGTCCCTCCCCCCCACCCCCCCGTGCAGCATGTCTGGCCGGGGGAACAGGACCGGGCCCTTCTGCCCTGTGCTCAGGCATTGCCGCTGGGGAGCAGAACCACCCGATGGGCAGGTAGGGTCGGCAGAGCTCCCAGCTGGCGGGAATGGGGAGCTGGCAGGGGGCCAGCCATTGGGCCAGCTAGGAGGACACCCCCTGGGGGACGGGAGGCCAGGGACCAGTCCCCTGTTTATCCCTGGTGGGGAGGCTGAGAGCAGCACCGGTCAGACTTGCCCATAGCCCCCTGCTGATGGGGGCAGGTCCGCCCCTCACACCCCAAGTGAGCGCGCTCCCACAGTGAGAGGCCGCGGCACCGTGGGGTTTGGGGCAGCGGGGATGCTCCGGTGGGCATGCTGAGAGCACACCTTCCGGGTCACAGGTGGGTGCCGAGGGGTGCAGGCTCCTGCAGAGCTGGGTGAGAGCCAGGCAGGGTTTGCAGGATCCCAGGGGTGTTAGGTGCCTGAGTCCTTGTGTGGGTCTGGGCTTTGTCCCCACAGCGCTGGGAGCTGCGTGGGGGTCAGGCCTGCTGGCTGTGCAGAACGCAGCCCCAGGGAGCGACGGACCGCGGGATGGGCTGCCCGTACCTGGGGAAGGGCTAGTCAGGTGCCAGTGGGCAAACCTGGGATCCAGTACTGGCGAGAGCCATGGGGAGGGTCCAGCCTGAGTCACCCAGGGGTGGGGTGCCAGGAGCCGGGGTGTGGGAGAGGATCTGGGCTCAGGCCCAGCTAGCAGTAGTGGTGTGGAGCCTTGCACAGCACCCCCTGGTGCCCGGAACGCAGCACTGCAGCTTCCCGTTCTCACGGCCTCTCTCCTCGATTTTGTCCTTTCTCTATGTGGCGGGGGGGGGGGGGGGGGGGGGGGGGGGGCTGGTGCTGGGTGTTCCCCTCCCCCGTCCCCTCAGGGGAGCCATGGGGGCAAACTGGTTTTAATGGCTAAACGCGTGAACAGGGGGAGCCCTGCGTGAAAGGGTGTGGGGAGCAGAGGGGACGTTCACTGGAGGTGTATTGTGGGCTCTTGGCTTCTTCCTGCCGCCCAAGCCTAAGGCCCATAATCCCCCTCGGCATCTCTAGTGTGACAGTGCTCCCCGGTTGTTCTCCGTCCGTGGCTCCCTCCTCAGCCAAAGGGGGCAACGAGCTCCCTGCTGCTGCGTGTGTGCGTCTATGCCCAGCCCTCGCGCCGTCCCCGAGCCCTGAGAGCCGCCGGCACTCTGCCCTCGGAGGCTGTGGGGAGGAATGAGGGACTATCTGAGCAGAGACCCTCCCCACTCCAGTGGCCATTGCACAGGGCAGGCCCTGGCGCTTCTGGGGCCGATGGCTGGAGACCATGATTCACGGTGGTTGTTCCTTTATTTCTGACGGCCCTGAGCCTTGTGACGCTGGGCACGCGCCATGGCCGGGCTGGGGGCGCTCCGCGGACGCTGGCGGAGTGTCGAAGGTGCTCAGGTGGTGGAAAGTGCCGGGGGGTGCTGGGCGTTCCCATGGCGGGGGCTGGGGGGGTGTCTGAAACGCGGAGCGATCTGGTTGGGGTTAGACCAGACTGGCTGTGACGTGGGGGGCATCCGTCCGGCGCCCACTGCCGACTCGGGACAGCTGTTGTGAGACCACAAAGAAGTGGGAGCCGTTCCGGAGCCCCAGCTGCCCTGGCAGGCGGAGCCGTTCCAGAGCCATGGCAGAGGGGTAGGCGGATGCTGCTCCCGGGCAGAAAGCACCTGCCAGCCCAGGGCGAGCTGACCCCACTCTCTCTCTCTCTCTCTCTTCCAGGCGTACAGCTTCGCCATGGGGAGCTGGCCGAAGAACGGGCTCTTAGACATGAACAAAGGACTCAACCTGCAGCACATAGGGCGGCCTCACAGCGGGATAGGTGAGTGACGCGTGCGGGGGCTGCCGGCCGTGGGGGCTGTTCCTCGCGGCGGGTTGGGAGGTTTGGTGCTCTCGGGGCTAGGTCACTGCTGTCTCTGAAGCCCTTGATAAAGGGTTCTGGGGTAACTTTAAACCCAGGCCAGAGAGGACGTGTGCCCTCCGCCCTGTTGGGGCTCCCAGTTCCCGTGTGCCAATGCGTGGCCTGTGCCAACTCCCCTCCGTCCACTGGGGGGCCCCCAAGCTGCGTCTCCGGCACAGGCGCCGGCTCCAGAATGTGGCCCATCTGTTACCTTACTCCCTCAGGCTTGGGCTTTGGTCGCTCCTGATCCCCCATAACTCCCCAGGGTGGGTACTGGCTTGGTGCGTCCTCTCCCGGCGAATAGCAGCTCGGTGCCAGATCGGGCTGGCGCTGCCGTGCGGCCGGCTCTGTGGGACTTTCCCATGGGATGTTGCTGCATTACGGAGCCTGGGGAAACAGCCGCCCCGCTGCGGAATGGAGCCGGTTCATTCCCTGGTTGGCTCGTGTGCGGGGTGAGTTTCGAGGTCGGGCTCATTGCTTCCTGGTGGACAGAACAGGACCACAGTTGAGCTGCCTGCAGCTCGCGCTCGGAAGGGGATCAGGAAGCGCGGCAGGGCTGAGGTGCCTGGAAAAGCCCTGCATGAGGCCAGGCCTAGAATAGCAGCGGGACAGGTCTGTGGATCAGGCTGGAGGGACAGTGGCCTCGCTGTGCATGGGAGAGCAAGGGGCTGCAGGTTGGGAATAAGGGGCACTGGCTGGGCTGGGTGGAGGGGGCCATGGGGTCGGGATTAAGGGGTATTGGCAGAGCTGTGGGTGGGGAGAACCTAGTGCTGGGCTAACAGGGGACTGCGGGAGAGACGGCACACCGGAGGTGCCCAGGGCTGTGGGTCGGGGATGAGGGGTGGGGAGCCCAGGACTGGACAGAGCTGTACAGAGGAATGGCATGGCCAGAGGTGGCAGCGTCTCCTGCAGCCGGTTGCCCTGCTCCCCCATCTTTGAAAGATGCGGCTGGTTCCTGGGCCCTGCCTCCCTCCCAGTCCGGACGTGTCTCCGTCGGCAAGGGTCTGAGATTGAGTTGGAAAAGTCACCCGCTCCCTGAGCCTGGAGGAGGCTGTTTAATATTGTTTCAAGGCTCTAACCACTAAACTCTCCAATCAATCCGAGTTAAGGAGATGAATTATTTAAAGCTCACCAGCTTTTAATTAGCAGGCTCCTTTTGAACTATGGATCCGGTTGCATTATTGACGGAGGGAGCATTAAAATTTGCTTCCTTGCCCGGTAGCACATTCATGTCACTAGTGCGTGGGGTGGGGAAGGACCCTCAGAATATGGGGGTCTGGTAACAACCCACTCCTGCGAGCGAGGGGTGTCAGCCTGCTGTGGGCACGACGCTCCTTCTCAGCACAGTTCCCGAGAGGGGGTGTTTGTCTGGTGTCTCCTCTTTCCTGGATGAAGCTCCGAACACCCCTGGAATATCATCTGTCTTTGCCTTTAATTACCATCTGCATTTATCAGAGCGTCATTAGCCAGCCGGGGTGTTTGTCTGCCCTGATGAATCATTTAGCAAGACAGTTGTTTATTCTCCCCTGCCCCCCAATCGCTCTGTTCTTTAAGCAGCCTCCAGGTGGGAGCACAGGCTGCTGCTGTGGGGTCTGGCGTGAGGCACAGGCCCAGGGCCTGGAGACAGCCAGCGTGGGGGTGAAACGCAGCAACGGTCCCTCGTCAGAGGTTTGGGGTCCCGGGGCTGCCGTGCCGGGGGTCGGGTCGCCGTCGGAATGGCAGTGCTCACAGGACAGTAAGGTGGTGCCCCAGAAAGGACGACGGCTCCATCCAGCTATGGTCCCCTCCAAGGCCTTTATGGAGCTGTCCGTGTCCCTCCTTGGGGGAGTTCAGTCCCTGTCCCGCCCACGCTGGGGCAGGTCTCACCCTAGGCACCAGGAGCTCAGCTGAATGAATGACCCCTCTTCTGACGAGCTGCTGGTGGAAGGGGCGGCAAGCCCGCTGCGCATCCCAACGCCCAGTGGGGTGCAGTGAGAGAGCAGCCACTGGCCACGGTGCAGCAAGATCTGTGCCCCCCATAGCTTTATGCAAGCTGTGGAAACTACAAGTCCCAGCATGCAACAGGGCCTGGCCCTGCAGCTCACCAGAGCCTGGGGTGCTGAGTTGCGGCATCCCTCTGGGCTGCCCCTGCGTGCGATACAGGGGGGCAGACGGACTCAGTTCTAAACTTCGCTCACTCCCTCGAGTTCCAGCCACCCTCTCCCCCATCGCCCTGGAGGGGGTGGGAGCGCGCAGTCCCCTCCCCC
>ML677352.1:47394868-47437670 GCA_007922305.1 Dermatemys mawii
GTGGGAGCGCGCAGTCCCCTCCCCCATCGCCCTGGAGGGGGTGGGAGTGTGTTGGGGGGGCACCCACATTGTCCTGTCCCAGCAGAAAGCTTGGCCTGCGTTACTGTTGTACTCTGCAGAACTCCCCTCTGCTGTGTGCGGGGGAAGCTGAGATGCTCCGGGGTCCTGCACACCTGGCGGGAGGGAAGATGGATGCTGAGCATGCGGTACCGTCCTTCCCAAGGCCTCTCGGGCGACTCTCCCAGCGTGCAGCTGGCTCGCCCGTCAGCTCACTTGCAGTGCTCTCTGGTGGACTCCTGAGTATGTGGGTTGCTGCATCAGACGCCCTCCTAAGCCTTGCTGCGGTGGGCACCGGCGTGTGGAATCTCCCGCCGCCGAGACAGCCAGGTGACAGGAGGGCTCATTTCATTACCGTCTAGAATTAAAGAGCAGCTCCTGCCCGCGGCCCCCGATTCTGGAGCTGTGTTTCCGGGGGGATCCCATTTGAGGCGGGGAGGCAGTTTTCATAAGACCCCAGCCCAGTTTTCAAGAGGTTTGCAACACGGACGATTTGTTTCAGAGCTGACGAGAATTGTAGTGAATTGCCACTTTCTTGCACGCAAACAGCAGGGAATTTTGCCCTGTCAGTGGTACTTGTTTCCCAATTAATTCCATGTGGTTTTGTTTTCCAATTATTCGGAGACTTGCTGGGCCAACTGAAACCAGCACAACTCAGCAGAGTCCTGTCTGTCCTGGGCCCGATCCTGCTCGGGGCAGGGCCTTCTCCACTCTGTCCCACTTGTAGCCGATGGGAGTTCAGGGCTCTCAGCCTGGTCCGGCCCTGGAATCCATAAAGAACGGGTGACTCTGGAATTGTCTTCTGCAGAGGGGGAGGTGGTTCTGTGTGGGTCAGGGCGGAGATCAGGCCCTCTGAGCATTGTCACGTGGGAAGTGCGGCTGAACGTACACACAAGGAGGTTGCAAAGCTGCAGACCCACGCACTGAGCTGGCAATGGGGCGCCACGCCCGGAGGAAGCAGCTGGTGCTGTTGTCCTGCTGCCAAGGGCTAGTGAAGCATGTCATGGCCCCAGAGAGTCATGTGACCATCTTCTGGGTTTGAGCCATGGTGCCCGTTGTGGTTGGAGGAAGGAAGTGGGCAGCTGGGAAATGCCAAGGAGGAAGGTTGTGGATAAATCCTACTCCAATCTCTTTCCCCCGGGGTCAGCTGGACAGAAGGATCGTGCCCTGGAGAACGGGGACCAAAGAACCCCTCCTGCAGACCCAGGAACGGGACCAAAGGGAGGGAACGTCCCTGTCGGCCCAGAGTTGATGAGCTGGCTGTGAAAAGCTCGCTCTAGGCCACCCTTGGACACAGGGGCTCTCGCCCATCCTCTCTTCCTGTGTGTGCAGTTTTGTGCCTGCAGCCACTTGCACAAGCATTCACAAGTGGTAGAATGTACGTGTGCAAAACCCCATTGCGTTTGCACACGAGTCCAGTGTGTGGAAGCTCCGTCTTGCTTTGTAAGCTCTGTGGCACAGGCTGTCATTGTGCATGTGTGTATGTAGAGCGCCAAGCACAGCCGAGGGCCCTGATTTGGTGGAGGCTATGACAGTGTAAACGATGGAGAATGTGTGCGAGGGATAGTGCTTAAGGGCACGTGCAGCACGGAACTCGCAGAGAGGCCGCCTGCTGTAATCTTGTCTAGGAGGGGCTGGACTCTAGGAGGAAGGGTTTACACTCGAAGAGCGGCACAGCGCAGTAGCCTGGGAGTTTCTCACCTTTTGAGCTGATGTTTGCTTATTGTGTAACTCAAACAACTTCCGGCCTTGGCGAGCTGGTGTCCTGTAGGGAGGGCTGGCTGCAGGTGGGTGGGCGAGCGCTGGTCAGAGGGCCCCCAGGTAGCGGTGCCCTCCCGGAGTGCCGATGCAGAGCAGACTGTTGTCCCCAGTCGGGGAGAAGTCGTGGTGAAAGCCGTCATTGGACTTGAGCACTTCACACAGCTTCGTGCCGTAGAGACATCCTGGCGTGGTGCCCACAATCCCTGGGGACAGCCAGGGGAGGCCGAAGGAGACCAAGAGGGTCTCAGAGAAACAGGAGCCAACCTAAGGACAGAGGAAAAGGAATGAAACCGCTCGGTGTTTCCCTGCGAGCAGTGAATGGCTGTAAATACAGCCGCCACTGCGGGGGCTGACGCGGTCTAGGTCAAGCGTTAAACAAGCATCCATTCCTGGCAAGGGCAGAAAGCACCTTTTGAGGGGGCACATGATGGATCTGGGCATGTCTGTGCTGGGATTCTGGATCCCAACTGGAGTGATGGAACGGGAGCTTTCCCTTAATGCAGCGGCGTAACGCTGCTGATTACAGCAGAGATTACCAAACAGCCCCTGTCCGATCACCGGGCACCTCTGCTGCTGCACAGGGGCTGCTTCCCAGTGGCTGCAAGCTGCTTCTAGTTCTGCAGAGCCTTGTACTTGGGAGACCATGAACTAGAGCCGCCAGTTGGCTGGGCGTGGTGACCAAGGGTCCTGGTGATAGTGCAGCATTGTGAACTAGAGCCGCCAGTTGGCTGGGCGTGGTGGTGAAGAGAGGACTTCAATTTTACCCCATTGGCTAACCAGGAGTCATACAAGCAATTTCCTTAGACACTCCAGTTTCCCAGTATCACCATCAGGGCCACTTGTTATGGGGATGAATGGTTATGAAAGCCAATACCCCAGTAAAAGAGAGAGGGTTCTCCCGATCCCAAAGGACCAAGCCCCAGACCCAGGTCAATATACAAGTCAGATGTTACCCACAAATCACGCTGTTCCTGACCCTTTAGAATCTAAAATCTAAAGGTTTATTCACAAAAAGAGAGAAATGTAGATGAGAGTTAGAATTGGTTAAATGGGATCAATTACATACAGTCATGGCAAAGTTCTTGGTTCAGGCCTGTAGCAGAGATGGAATAAACTGCAAGTTCCAATCAGGTCTCTGGAGTCCCTCCACAGCTGGGATGGGTCATTCAGTCCTTTGTTCAGAGCTTCAATTTAGCAAAGTCCCTCCAGAGGTCAGAGACAGGACTGAAGACAAAATGGAGGGGTTTCCAGGGCCTATATTTTCTTCCCTGTGGAAGGAGCCCTTTGTTCTTACTGTGGCAAATCACAGCAGCCAGATGGAGTTTGGAGTCACATGTCCCTGCATGACTCAGTTCTTTACAGGGAGAGCAGCCATTGCTCACAGGCTCCCTTGAACGTCCCTAAGAAGACTCCTCAGATGTGGATTGGAGTCTCCCAAGGTCCATTGTCAGTGAAGTGTTTCTTGGTGGGGCACTTACTCTGAAGATTCCTTTCTCAAGCAGCTGAGCAAATACTTCACTAATGCTACTTAGAATCAAACACGTTGTCCATAGCGCATGTTCTTCACTTCAGCTACAAAAACGATGCACTGTACAGACAGCACAGTCCTCCCCAGCCAATCAGAACCTTTTCATAGACACCTCACACCACAACCTTTGTACAAGATTTGGTGCCACTCTATGACCTTGTTTGCAACAGTGATCTATACGGTCAGTCACGTCCCAGCCCAGCTCGTGGCTGATGGGGACGGAGGCTCCAGGGTGATGGGTTCTTTGTATCGTCTGTGGGCTGGGCCCTTCTCGTGGCTGGAGAAGTGACCTGGGGCTGGGTGCAGACGCGCTGGTTTCTGTGGAATGGCACCTGTGTCCCCTGGGGGGACTTGGCCCCTGCCGTGTAGTGCAGAGAGCCCCGTACCCACACAGCCTCACTGACCTGGGTGCTTTAAGGTCTGAGAGTATTAGGCGTGCCCAAGGCAGGGCCCGAGGGAGATCTGGCTGCCTTAGAGAGCACAGTGTTGAAGTGATGCCTGCGCAGTGCGTGCAACGGTTCAAGCCAAAAGTAACTCAGCCTCCCGGCACCGATAAGACCCATGGATTGAGCTCCAGAGCGGCGGGACTCGGTCCCTCTCAATAAACCCAAGCACTCTCCAGCACAAATGGCAGCCAGACTGCCCTGCTGGCCCTGCCCAAATGCTCCTGCCTCCCCCTGCTCACGACCTGCTTTCAGCCTCCCGGAAAAGCCCTACCTATTTTAAAGGGTCAGCCGCCCATATGGCGAGAGCCGCTCTGTCTTTTCATTCACTGATTGGGAATCTGGGAAGGTGAGGATGTTAGATTGTTCCTGAGCCGGAGCATTAATTAGGCCTCGCTGAGAAGAAGGGGAATGGCGTGTTTTTAACAGGGAGGTTAATGGGATGCTCACAGAGTAGACAGTTTTAATGAGCTTCAACTCGCTGTGCAGTGAGTTTACTCTGGGTGTTAAAAGGGTCACACTGCAGTAGTTTGATGTGGATTGTCTCCTGGCCCCCAGTGTCATAGGTGAGCGTCTGTCAGAGTCCAGTCAGAGCGCATTTACTTAGTGACACGATTCTAATTAACTACCACGGAGCTGCCACTGCGCCGTGGGGAGCGCTGCCGGGGTGCGGCCCGCACGGCTCTCACATCCCTTGCTCTTTCTGTGGTTCGGCGGCACCGCCGGTGCCCTCAGCGCTGACAGCGAAGGAGAGGCCGACGGGAAGGAGAGCGCTTGCTAAGTGCAGCGGCTGTTTGGCATAATGGGTGCCCTGCTCTTTCATCCCTGCCCTCGGGACTTCTCGTCCCCTAGCAGGGCCTGATCTTCCCGGCTTTGCTTCATCTGTCTTTTATCCTCCCTGCTTTATCGGCGTGCGCTCCTTCTCGCCTCCTGTGCGCGCACCCTCTCTGCCCAGCCCCACTGGTGCAATAGCTGTTCTCCGCCCAGCATCTCCCCTGCTCAGCACCATAGAACTCCCTCGTCCCTTGTGCTCTTAGTCAGCATCAGCATCTTCCTCATCCGTGTGTTGTCGGAATATCTGCACTCACTGTTCTCCAGCTGTGATTTGTGCCTGACCTCTGGTTCCTGGTGTCCACTGGGGTGGTTGGCCAAACGAAACCCTTTGATAGCCAGGCACTGAGGGGTTGGGCGGGGCCCAGCACTTATCACAGCCACCCACTTTCACCGCCTGGGCGTTGTTCGTGATTTATGTGTTCCTGCAGCACTGGGACTGCCCCAAGAAGCTCCCAGCCGAAGTCAGAGACAAGAGGCGGTAGGTGGGCCCAGGCAGACAGGAGAATGAGACATCACCAGTGCTCTCTGTGCACCAGCAGCCCCACGCTTGCCAAGTTGTTTGCAGGTTGGAAGGAGGAGGCTGGGACAGCTTTGCGGAGGTGTCCGGGGCTCTCCTCCCACGCGGCAGGGGCAGTGAGGAGAAGGCCATGGGTAGTGGCAGTGTCTCCGGGCTGAGCTCCCCCTCAGACCTGTCGTAGCCAAGCCGAGATGTGGGCGTTGATCATGGGCCCGCGGGTGTCTCCTGGAAGCTCAGCCTTTAGGCACCCGGTATGCCGGCAGCTGCAGGGGACCAGATAGCAGGGTCACCGTCCACCCTCCGCGGTGCAGGACGGTCCCAGTCCTCGAGTGTCTCTCCCCCATTCCCGGAGCCAGAGTGTTGCTGGTATCACGGCGTTGCGTGTTTGTGCTGCTGCCGGACGATGGGGAATGCAGGCGCTGTGGGAAGAAGAGGGCTGGGTTGGGAGCTCCTGAGAAATGTCTTGTTCTCTCCTAAGCCGAGCCGCTTCTCCTCTGTGCCCAAAGGCACCCTGCTGTCCGTGGCACTGGTTCAGCCACGTGCTGAGCAGCCCCCTGTACAGGAGCTTGGGGGGCAGGGTGTCCTGAGCACCCCTGGGTGGCAGGCAGGGCCTGTTGCTCAGCTGCTGGTTTTGCCCGGGCCTGGCTAGTGGCCCCACCCTTAGGGCAACCTTCGGACGCGTCACTTGTGCGCTGGTGTCTTCTGGTTGTGAGGAGCTGGGCCCAGCCCCTGTCTGAATGGAGCCAGCGTGCGGACCCCGCAGGGACCCCACCGCACTGCGCTGCCATAGGGCGTGGCCACGGCTCGTGGCCCGGTCTTGCTCTCCCGTGCTGTGCCGCGCCACCCAGGGGCCGGGGGAGGGGCTCCCAGTTAAATAATTAAAAGAGACTTAAGTAAAAATCGAGAGAAATGTCATCCAATGAGCAGTGTCATTTTGCATTAGTGCTCGTTAAGGTCAGGCGGCTCCAGGACAGGTGGAGCCGATGCTCCGCAAGTGCTGCAATAAGGCGAGATCTCCGAGCGGGGCGTTGCGGGAGTGGGGGGCTGGGAGGGAGGGCGGGCCAGCTGGGGTGGTGGGACCAGGCCGAGTGTCTGTCAGAGTCCAGTCAGAGCACATTACCGTGGTGACATGGTTCTAATTAACTACTGTGAGAGGTGTCACAGCTGGAAAGGCAGCGAGCGGAGAGAAGCTTTTAAAGAAAGAAAAAAGCGATGTGACAGTCCTCTCGTTTTTTGTAGCCTTGTGCACGCTCTCCCCTCCGTGTGGGAGTGGAGCTAACAATAATTAGGATGTCTGCCTGCCTGGGAACCTGAGCCAGGCTCTTTTGCTTTGGCTCATTGAAGTTTTCGACATCTCTCTGAAGGGACTCGGTGGCACAGTGCATTACTGCGCGCCAAAGTGACAGAACACTCTTCTAATCGCAAACCCTTTGGAAACAAGATTCCGCGCTCCCTTTTCTCCCGCCAGCGGCAGGGGGTATGTTCTGATCACGGCGGCTCTGTTCCCGCACGAGCTACAATGGGAAACTCAAGGTCTTTCAGCTGTTTCCTGCAGTTAACAAAGGCGGCAGGAAAAGAAAGAAAAGCTGATTGAGTGTTTGTGTTGACTGCGCTTGCCCCTCCGGCTTCCCCGGCCTAAAGTTGAGCGTCACTTGGTCTCTGCACCGGTGTCAGGCGGGCAGGGCTGGCATGTTATGCCCGGGCCAGGTATCGCCGTGGTTGGTGGAGCCCAGCACCCTGCACTCACTGCGTTCGGCCGTGGTGCCGAGCTGCCTTTTGCCACTTCTAGTCCAGTGCGCAATGTTGGGCCCTCAGGAAGCTGGGTTGAGTTACTGACCCATTGCGTGTGGCCCCCGAGGTTGAAGTGGAATGAGGGAAGCAGTGGAGCTCTCAGATTCCTCCAACACACTCAGGTCGGCCCGGAGAGGCCGGAAGTAGGTGGCACTCACAGCAGACAGGACAGAATTTGGGTGCAAGCCTCCGTCTTCCTGCTTAGTGCTATGTCCAGGAGTGAAATAGATCATAATGCTGACACTCACACCACTATTGATAGACTTCAGAGTTAACACTGACGATTATATTGTTTATATTTCAGTAGCACCTAGGAGTCACATTCCTGGGCTAGAACCCTTTGTGTTGATGCTGTGCAAATACAGCCCCGTCCGTAAGAGCCATACCTCGCCATAACAGAGCCTTCTCTAACCTAGTCATCCCTGCAGGAATCGGACAGCCCACCCTTGTCCCTGAGCTACTGGTTTAAACTCTCAGCAGCGTCAGGCAGGAAGCCCTGTGTCGTTATAGCCTGACGAGCGTCTCGCTCTGCAGGAAAAGCTTGTCTCTTTTTTTCAAAGATTTCGGAGTACAAGGTAGCAGCTTTCCAACAAAGTCCTGGCTTGGAGAGTTCCCGACAGCTGGCTCTATTCAACCCCCGCTCTACCCCCACAGACGGGAGGGAGGCTACGGGCCCAGTGTCAGATGCATGGCAGCCCTGAGGTTCTAAGAGCTGGTATTGTATTAGTCTGTGTTTGTCTTGGGGTAGCACCTAGGGACACTGCACGAACCCTATGAAGAGACAGTCTCTGCCCCAAAGGACCTCCAGCCGAGAACTGACCTGCCTCCAGAGAGCCACGTGCCTTTTGTTCCCAGGGGCCTTGCCAAACGCTCCCCCGCGCACTGCCCCAGTCCCTCAGGGAGCAGAGAATGTGTGCTTCGGTGTGGGAAATTCTCCAGACTCCACTCAGCCCCACGAGACCCAGGCCCATCCAGTGCTGGCTGCTGCCAATGGGATGTGGGAGCCCGGCTGTGCTGGCTGCTCAGTTCCACAGCGTGGTACCAGCGTCGTCCTCCCTTGCACCGAGGAACAGGCTCCAGTACGGTCAGAGGAGCTGACGCTGTCGCTAACCTCGCCTAGGATTTCTCTCTAGGGAGGGATTCTCTGCTGGGGTTTTCTCCTGGGCTGGGCACAGAGAGAGGCAGCACGTGGTGGGCGGTGCTTGTCTCAGGAGGGGGGTGGGAGTGTAAAGGTCTCCTCTGGAGCGGGTGGCAGGATTTTGAGCTCGGGCATTTAATGTAACATCGTTACACCAATAACAATTCCCTGCTTACCCTTCTGCACCTCCCGCTCTAGCAAAGCAGGCTCTGGTCTGTAATGTCCCAGCATCTCAGCCTCATTGGGTGGCCCTGGGCAAGTCTCTGCCACTCTGTGCCTTGGTTTCCCTCTGTAAAATAAGAGGAAGGGTTCTTTGTCTGGTAGTGAGGTCTAGTGGATAGAGCACTGGACTGGGAGTCAGGAGTCATATTCCCTTCTCTGCCATGGGCCTGCTGGTGACCTCGGGCAAGTTGTTTCCCCAACTCTGTGCCTCAGTTTCCCCTGTATCTGTACAGTGGAGCTAATGATACTGACCCCTCCATTGTAAAGCTCTTTGAGATGGACTGATGGAAAGCGCTAGATAAGAGCTGGGCGTTCTGCCAGGATCTCAAAGAACTTCCCAAAGGGCTGATGAGCCTGCAGCATAGGGGGGAACTGAAGCATCGCATCGCGCCAAGAGTCAGCAGAAGAGGCCTGGAGGACTTAGCTCAGGGTCTGTCTCCTGGGGGCGCTGTGTAACTTCATGTGGGGTGTCCCAAAGGGCTTTGAGGAGAGAAGGGTGGCTTCGTGCGGCTCATTCATTCTCCAGGGCTCATTGGGCCAGGCCCTGGCTCTCCTCTGGAGGAGTCCCTGTCCAGCAGTGTGCGCTCGCTCCCCACCCCGCCCTACCTTATCCCGCTGGCTCAGTGACTCAATGCGCCTAGCCCGGCCCCAGTTCCCCACCCACCCCATCGGCGCGCTGTGCTCCAGGGCTGCAGAGAGAGGGGCTGAGGGTGTGGGGGAGGTTCATCCCGCAGGAGCTGTGCCTGCCTGCCAGCAACCCAGGCGCTTGGGGTTTAACAGTGACATTTGTTTAAAACGTGTGAGTGTGAGAGAGGCTGGTAGGGTTCGACCAGCGGTGAGCAAACTTTTTGGCCTGCGGGCCACATCGGGGCTGCAAAATTGTATGGAGGGCCAGGTAGGGAAGGCTGTGCCTCCCCAAACAGCCTAGCTCTGCCCCTTATCTGACCCCCTCCCACTTCCCAACCCCTGACTGACCCCCTCAGAACCGCTGACCCATCCAACCCCCCCTGCTCCTTGTCACCTGATTACCTCCTCCAGAGGACCCCCCCAACCCTAACTGCCCCCCTGCATCCCACTCCCAACCTAACCTCCTACTCTCTGTCCCCTGACTGCCCCAACCCCTATCCATGCCGCTGCCCCTGACAGATCTCTGAGACTTCCATGCCTAATCCAACCTCTCTGTTCCTCGTCCCCTAACTTCCCTCCCAAAACCTCCGCTCCATCCAACCGCCCTCTGCTCCCCTATGCCCTGACTGCCTCGACCCTTATCCGCCCCCCTGCCCCTGACATATCCCTGGGACTCCCACACCTTATCCAACCACCCCATCCCCGGACTGCCCCCCCCGCCCAAACCTTTGCCCCATCCAGCTGCTCCCTGTCCCCTGACTGCCCCCCGAAACCCACCGCCTCTTATCTAAGCCCCCGGCCCCCTTACCCCATGCTGCTCAGAGCAGCGTGACTGGCAACCGCACAGCCCGCCAGAGCTAGACACGCTGCCCTGCAGGAGCACGCAGCCTTGCCTGCTTACCAAGCCACTCAGAGCAGCAGGAGCTCAGGCCCCGTCGGAGCCAGCCACGCCGCTGCAGTGCTGCCCAGGAAAGCGGGCCAGAGCGCTGCCCGTGCGGCGCGGTGAGGCGCTGGGGGAGGAGCCAGGTGGCAGGATGGGCCCGCAGGCCGTAGTTTGCCCGCCCTGGGTTAGAGTGAGCCAATCCCCACTCAGAGCTCCTCCCCTCACGCTGTCTACGTGCCTCACCCCCTACCAGCCAGCCCTGGGCTCCCCCAGCCCTGCCGGTGCCCCTCACTCCCGACCCGCAGCCCCTGCTAGCCCAGCCCTGGGCTCCCCCCAGCTCTGCCGGTGCCCCTCACTCCCGACCCGCAGCCCCTGCTATCCAGCCCTGGGCTCCCCTGAACTCTGCCAGTGCCCCTCACTCCTGACCCACAGCCCCTCCTAGCCCAGTCCTGCCCCTGCCCCAGTTCTGCCGGTGCCCCTCACTCCCGACCCGCAAACCTCTGCTGTTACAGCCCTGCCCCTCCCCCAGCTCTGCTGGTGCCCCTCACTTCTGACCCGCAGCCCCCCGCTGTTGCAGCCCTAGACCTTCCACATCTCTGTTCTGAGCTGTCACACCCTGCTGCTCTGGAGTAGAGGCTGGACGCAGGCTCGGTTCGGCTGCCCTGCGTGCTGGTTTTCAGAGCGGGCCAAGGGGACTGTGCTGAGGGTCGCCCACCGTGTCCCCAGGTCAGAGCAGACCTGGGGGCAGAGCTTGAATCCTGAGCGGGAGGGAAAGCAAGTGATGGCGCCAGGCAGAAATCTAGGGAAAAGGCTTTTAATCCCCCTTCCCCCATGGGGCAGCAGGAACCAGCCCTGCTGTCCAGCCAGAGTGTGGGGAGAGCCCCGCCCTCCATGGGGTAAACAGAGTGGGGTCATCAGGGTGCCAAGCACCAGGGCGGAGCTGGGATAAGTGCGACACAAGTGGAAAGCTGCTGTTCCGAGCCCTGCCTGGAGACACCGGGGTGTGTGCGCGTGCGCAGGTGTGGGTGTGTGCGCTCATGCAGCTGGGGGGTTCTTGTGCCCAAGGCCTGAGCTATGGAGGGGTCTGTAATTTAGTCCCCAGAGCCTTCCCTCCCTTTGCGCTGCCGGGGCTGGGGGCTGCCCAAGGTCCCGAAAGAGCCCCAGTTTTAATGTCCGTTCTTCAGGCCTGGGGAGCCATGCCCGGCCCGGGTGGGAGAGGGGGTGCAGGCTTTGAGCTGGGGCGCAGGGGGCGCGTGGACGAGAGAGCCCTGCCCAGGTTTCGTAGCAGACCCACTTTCACCTTTAATGAGGCTCATTGAAGAGGTACGAAGGCAAGGCTGGGTCAGCAAGGGACACGGGCTTGAAAGCTGCCCCCGTTCACCTCAGGAGGGACAGGGAGGGGGCTAGCACCTCACCAGAGAAACCTGGCTGCAATTTAACTCGTTTCCTTTCCTGGGAGCTCCTGACAAGCCCCCCTGAATGGCCATCCAGGAATTCATAAGAATAAGATAATTAGGATGTCTCAAAGCTTCGACCCTCAGCAGAGTCCTTGGATTAATCTGGTTTTTCCCTTAAAGACATCGGTAACTACAATCTTTGTTTCTCTCCTTTCCTCTCCCCTGCCCCCACCTTGTCTGTCTCCGTATCTCCTGTCAAACCGCTGCAGACGTAAATGACAAAGAAATCAGAAAGCGAGATCAATGCCGTCCAAATTAGCACTTGGAGATAGACTGTGTTGGAGATGTCAGAGCCTGACCCCTGTTGATCTGTCTGCCTCCACCGGTGATATTATGCAAATTGCATCCATCTGGAAGAGCCCGCTCCGGAATAACCGGGCAGGGTGGGAAGGGAGTGGGCAAATGTGTGTGGTTTGGGAAGGGGAGATATTTGGGGGCTGATTGACAGGAAAGATAAGTGATGCACTGGATTCATTTGTGCTCCTGGGCGGATTAAGAGCCAAAGTCCAGATGAGAGATAACCAAACTTCATTTTGCTTTTATTATATTCCTTATTCTCTCCCCCCTCGCCCGACACACACACAAACGAGTGTGTCTCTCCCCCACCCCAACGCCCAAAAAAACCTCTATGCTCTTATCCTCAAGTCATTACCACAGCTGACAGTTTGTGGGGAGAGACAAAGTTAGAGAAGGAAAGCAAGCAAAAAAAGAAAAGAAAAAGCCAGCTGCTTAAAAGCCATCTGTAATGGGAGCACGGATAATAGAAATCTCAAATTACGGTGATCGCCTTGTTAAGAAGTTTGAAAATACTGCCAGATTGCCCTTAATGAGAGAAATATGGCTGTTAGTTAGTGAAGGAGGAGGGAATGGACCTTGTTTCAAGATCTGTAGCTTACCCATCAAAGAGTACCGGCTGTTTCATTTCAAAATCCTGCTCCTCTGCCTGATATTAAAAATAGTTGTTAAAGGCTTTTACTTGCAGGATGATTCCTTTGGCTTCCTACTCTCCCTCCACCTCCCTCAGAAGACTCAACTAGGAGAGAACTTCTGTTGTTAAAAAAAGAAAGTTTCCTGGCTTGTGGTGGGTGCTGTGGGATTATGCTGCAAACTCGTTATTGCACAAGTGCATGGAAGGATCTCTTGCCCAGTTGTCAAGCACATGTGCTGTTCCGTTGGGATACAGCCACCTTCTGCAGCATGCCCGTGACCTTGGAGCCATGTTCTTGCCATTCTGGGACCAACCCCGAGTGCCCATGCACCCCTCGGCCAGGGGATACTGTACGCGGTTACCAGCAGCCCATGCGGTTCAGCTCCTGCGGACGTGTTTGCCAGCATGCCAGCGAGGGCGGGTTGCGGGGTATAGATCTATTTACAGCCCTGCGTTGGGTCAAAGGGGGTGGGCACAGATCAGTAGCAGTGGCTCCGTACTTGGGTCCCCTGCTTTGGGGTGGGAGTGCCTGGCACTCAGCTACCCGGCTTGGAAAGTGCTCTCCTATCACTGCAGCGCCTGCATCTGTCTTTCTGCTCGTGACAGATCCTTCCTTCCCGTCCCACGGAGCACACGGGGGCCCTGGATTCCTTCCCTCTCCGTCAGGGGCAGGACAAGGTTCGCCGCTGCTCGGTCCCACAGAATTTCTGCAGTCAAAGCACCTGGGGGCAGGGCGAAGGAGAGATGTCAGGTCTGGGACCCGCAGCATCCGCATAGCTCTGCCCTAGAGTCGCTGCTCTCGGACAGCTGCTCTCGCCGGGCACAGGCCTTTTTCTCTCCGTTGACTCAGCACCCATCCAAGGGATCGTCCAAAAGGCGCCAGCAGAAATAACAGAGACAGAAACGAGCCCAAGAGCAGCCAGTCCCCCGCGACCAGGCGAGCTGCTGGGCAAGCAGGCGAGGTAGGGAAAAGGGTCGGGTAAGAACGGCTGCCCCTCGGCACAGAGAGCACATGATCCCCTCCCTTTCTCAGGACTCTGCCTAGTCTCCCCGGGCGAGTGGGGAGCTGGATGGCTGCAAGGCGGTGCAGGAATGGCGTGAAGGAGCCGGGTTGGAGTTCAACTCCAGCCGCCCAGAGTGGAGGAGGTAAAATTCCATCCGATCCATGTTTGTGTGGCACAGTCGTCTCCCGGAGTGGGTGCACGGCCTGGCGCGGGAACTCGGCTCCGGATCTAGAGCCTGGCTTGAGTGCAGCTGGGCAGGGAGTGGGCTGAAACGGCCAACGGCCCCATACTCCCCCCGAACCTAGCCAAGTCCTGCCTTACAGCCCTTCTCGCACCCACCACAACTGTCGCTGCGTCTCTTTCCTGCCCCCGCCGCTGGGGCCTGCCGATGCCGCTGTGCAGGAGGAGAAGGGAAACCGCACCAGCCCCCACCCCTCGTTAAGAGCTAACGGGCACCTCTGTTCCGCTGGCTGTGACCCGTGACTTGTTGCCAGCCTACTGACTGACATTCCCCGCCTTCGCCAGACCGGCGGCGGGTTCTGGCTCTCCTGAAATGGGAGGGCTGCGTTAATTGGTTTAAGCATCGCTGCCCCGTGGCCTGAGTGGCTTGGTGAAGATAATGAACTTTCAGCATGTTAATTGCCAGCGTGATTCAGCAGCGGGAGCGCGGGGCCGGGCTGATGTGCCAGGGAGACGGGCACAGAGACGGGCGAGCCCCTCCAGGGGCGATCAGTGTCATGTCTCTGCCTCCTGAGTTCTTAAAACAGAAAACCCCAGCCAAGGTGTCCCAGGCAGCAAAGCAGCTGCCGTCCCGCCGCTGCCCAGGCCATGTTCACCGTGGCCCCTTCCACTCTCCGCCTGAGTGCTGGCAGGGCCTCGGTGCCCTCCCAGCCTTTCAGAGCAATTGGAGCCTCTCCTATAGGTAAGGGGAGTGGTGGCCAGGCCACTAACTTGTCCCTTCCTCTTTCCACCACGTGCCAGGCAAGTCTGACTCCCTGAGACAAGCCCAGACAGGACATCCCCAGACAGCGGTGGGTTATACACAGAAATTAGGGCCCCTGGGTCTAGCTACAGCCTCGGGTGAGTCACGGTCCAGTTCTGTGCCTCAGTTTCACCATCTGTAGAATGAAAACAGAGAGAGAAACAAAGGACTGGCCGGATTGGATCAGAGCTGGGGTCCGTGTCCCTACTTTGGAGGAAGGTGGGGGAGCCCATGGGAGCCAATGTGGGATAATCAGTTTCATCCTAATCCCTGGTCAAGCTGGTTTTAACCAGACAGCTACAAGAATGATTCCAGCTCTGCACGGCCTGCCTTGTGGTGAGAGGCTTTAGAGGCAAAGTCCCTTGAGAGTATCCAAGGGACAGGTAAGAGGTAACTTCATCCCACTCTGCAAATACCATCTGGCAGAGTAGAGAGCTCTTGAATCGAGCACTGAGGCCCATGGTGATCCAGTGCCTGGAAATTCTCACACCCAGACCAGAACTCAGACCCCCATGTTCAGGGGTGAGAGTCACTAACCACTGGGGTGTCTTGCCCAGGGAAGCCTTGGATTCCCCTGTCCTTGGGGTGAGACTGGCCCCTTTCTGAAACGTGCTGTAGGGGAGCGAGGTTCTTCGCCCTGGGTTATCCTCCTCGGGTTAGACTAGACGGTCATCATGGTCCCTTCCAGTCTCAACATCTCTGGATTCACCCAAGCCCTGAAGTGTGAGGTTTCCATCCCTTCCAGTACTCCGTGTCAGCATTAGCTATTGTCACTCTGGGGATTCTTGTTATCCTAGAAACATCCCAGCCCTCTTTCTGAATCTCGCTGGGTTCTTTGCCTCAGGCCATCATGTGGGGTGAGTTCCACAGGGTAATCACACGTGGTGGGGAAGTATTTCTGAACGTCCCACCTTTTGATTTCTCTGAGACACGCACGCCTCCCAAGGGTCCTGTGGGGTCAGTTCCTGGACCCCTGGGGCGTGCTGTAAGATCTTCACTGGGGCGGGCGAGGTGGGGCGAGTATTATCCACAGCGCTGCAGGTCAGTCCGGACGCATGCAGCTAGTTTTCCGTATGACAGCACTGCCAGAGGCCCTGGTAGAGGGCAGGGCTCCGTGATGCTGGGCAGCCGCATGGACACGCAGGGAGGGTCCGTCTTTGTCCTAAACAGACCCTGGGCGGGAGGGCAAGCCTCGCCCAAGGTCGACGTAAATCAGCGTCGCTCTGGGGCCCTCAGCCACGCGCCACTGCGGTTCCGCAATTGCTTGGTGTGACGGAGTAGGAATGTTCCAAATGGTTCCTCTGACTGTTGTGTGGCGATGTCCATACCTGAAGCTGTAACTTGACTCCAACTCTTGGAGGGAGGTCAGGTGATATCTCCTAGCCCGGGAAAGAGACAAAGAAAAGGAGGAGGAGGAGGGGCTGGAGGGGGAGTTTGAGTCTGAAGCTGGCAGAGGGGCGATCTGGCTCTCTGGCCCCCAAAATGGATCCAGCTGAGGGTTCACGTTCACTGCACAGTCTGTGTTAGACCATGTACCTGTCATCTAATAAACCTGTTTATTAGGCTGGCTGAGAGTCACATCTGACTGTGGAGTTGGGGTGCAGGATCCACGGGCTTCCCCAGGACCCCACCTGGCTGGGCTCGCTGAGGGAAGCCCACGGAGGGGCAGAAGGTGCTGGATGCTCTGAGGTCAGATCCAGGAAGGTAGAAGCTGTAACCTGTGAAGCTCCTAGCCTTGGAGACAGGCTGTTTACAGAGAGGAAGTTCTCCCCCGGAGTCCTGACTGGCTTCATAGGGAGCAGATCCAAACCATTGCCCCGGGCACTCCGTGACACTTGGCACCAGAGGTGTCATGCCGGCCACGGGCAGTGCTGGCTCTTGGGCTGGCCAGACCGTTCTGGAGGCTGTCCCAGACCTGAGCATAAATGCACCAGGCATTTGGTAGGCCCCCGGCCCTTGACAGGCAGCCCTACCTGCTCCCTGCCCTCCATGGCACTGGCTGGAAAACACGTCCACTGCTGGGGGCATCGACAGGGCAAATCGGACGCCAGCTCCATTTTCTCAGCCTGCCCCCATCGCCATGACGCTTCTTCCCCAGCCCCTCTCCCCGCCTGCGCTGCCTCCTCCTGGGGCCATGGGATTATTTAAGGTGTCTGCGCTGCGGTGCTGGGGCCGGCACCGGGCTGGGAATGACTCCATGCCCCTTCCCAGCAGCTCCCCAGCTCTGCCCAGAATGCCCGCTCCTGCCAGGCTGCAGCCACACAAGTCCCCAGCACAACTGGCAGTGACAGCACTGGCCCCAAACGAGGCTCGTTTGCGGAGAGACAGTCCCCTGGGGCCATTTGTTAGTGCCCATTCCTGGGGCGTGAAGTGGGAACCAGCGGCTTTGCAGGCCGATTAGCACATCCGCGCTGCTCGCCTCGTGCTGACAGCAGCCCGCTGGGCGCTGGAAAACTGGCCCCACAAGGGAGCTGAAATCCCCACAGCCCCTGCGCCATGGGACCAGGACTCCTCTGGCTTCAGAGACTTGTCAGCAGGTGGGGGGATCCTCTGGGTGCAGCGTAGCCCAAGGCTTCCCAGCGCAAGCTCGCTAGCGGGACGAACGGGACTGTGGGGCCCTGGCTCCCTCACCGTGCAGCTGAGTCAGCCAAACCAGCTTCTTCCCAAGCCGGGTACTCCCAACCCTGCGCTAGTTGGAGCTGCGTCCACATTGGGAGGGGAGTTGCTGAGGCGTGGTGGAAAAGGCTGATACGGTGTGAACACGTTAGTGATTCGAGGGTCCTACTGCAGGCCTGGCCTTTGGCCTGGCTGTGGAAGAAGGTGGGGGAGCGACCAGGAGGGAAACGCTGGAGGTTCATGGAGGAGCTTCTGGAGGAACTTGGTCTGTACGCCAAGTGAAACTCCAGACTGTCTTGTCTCCCTAACACTGGAAACGTACCCGCCCCGGAGCCTGGGCCCGGCACCCCACTCCGCCCCCAGGCGGGAGCTGAGGTCCCGCAGCGATTCGTGCTCTGCATTCTGAGCTCTTGCCTGGAGTCGCTGGCCAGACTGGCCCCTGGTGAGCCCCCCCAAGAGTGACTCATTTCAGAATCCCCGACGGGGGCGGTGACAGAAACCCGCTCTCCTAGAGCAGCAAATCAGTGACCTGTTGGTTCTCCGGGGGACTGGCTGTTTGGCAGCCCGGCTAGCTGCAGTCCCCGGGAGCCCCTCTCCCCACAAACCACCAGCGAGAGACAGAGCCGCTGGGCCTCTGCTTCCGCACCCAGCCAGCTCCTAATGAGAAGAATCTGGCTGCTAGTTAGCAGAGGGGCGGGTCCTGTGGGCTCAAATGAGATAGTTAAACGGGGCTGATTGAAGGTGGAGGTGAGAGGGCAGCACAATTACGGTCGGTAGCTTCAAGGCCCCGTTTGATGGGGGAGTTCTAAGCGCCCAGCCAGTGTCAGGAGTTGAGCTGAGTTTTTTGTGGGCCCGAGACAGGAAGGATAAAAACTCTGGGAATGAGTTGTTCCTATTATTATAAAGTGGGTTTTTAATCCACCACTTCGCGTGTGCCCCCCCCCCTTAACCGTTTCCTGATCATTACATTTTAAGCTTCTTCAAGGGACAAGCAAGGCCCTGCCTGCCCCAGGAGAGTGGGGCGGGGGTTACCCAGGCACCGTCTGCTCACTTCTCTGATTACAGATCACGAGAGCAATTAGTGGCTCAGATTATGCCAGGGCAAATGCTTTGTCTCCGAAACGTGGCTTAAGAGTTGCAAGAGAACCTAATGGCCTGGTGCTGTCCCTGCTCAACCAGTGTCTTCGCTGCTCCGTGCTCTGCCTGTTTACCAGGGGAGGCCTCTCGCCGTTCTGTAACAGCAGCACCTCCCCAAATCCCCGGCACACGCACCTCTCCCGCAGCGAGCCAGGCTGTGACCACACAGCGGGACCCCACTTTCCCTGTCTCCCCTCCTTCCCGGGAAGGCCTGGTCACAGACGACCCTGCAGGATGCCTGCCTCGGCTTGGGCCAGCCCTGTCCCCACCAGCCTGGGCATAGCAGGTAGACGTCCCCCTGAGAGGCAGGACCCTCCCACTGACTGGCCTGGCAGGAGAGCAGGGTGGCGGGTGAGACCCGTGCTGCCTGGGGTGACCGGCGCTAGCAGTGCTTCTCCCAGTGTCAGCTCTGCCTAGCCTGGGTGCCCAGTGGGGAGGTGGCGAGAACCCGTGTGATTAAAGCCTTGCTGAGAACTGGCTGGCTGGGGGCGTGCCCCGGACTGTAGTGGGGTGGGCGGGAAAGCCCGCGTTGCCCCGGGGCCGAGTTTGCAGCTGCAGCGTCGGGCGGAGCCAGGGCTGCAGGACTCTGCTGCCAGGCAGGGACTGTGACCCGGGCCCAGGCCCTGCCCGTCTCTGTAGCGGGGGTGAGGGGAAGCCGGGGGCTGCTCTCGGGCCCCAGGGAGGGTGGCGTATATCCAAGCAGGGCCCAAACAGCTGGGCTCTGTCCTCCAGGCTCCCACACAGCCCGCCCCTCTGCAGCCAGCCCCATGGCCCTGCCACTCCGGCGGCAATTAGGGCTTGATTAATTGTCCCCAAGTCGGGCGCTCCCTGTGCCGAGGCAGCCAGCGGCCCGCTGCGCGGTGTTGAACAACAATCTCTAATCTCGCCCGGCACGGAGGGCGGTGGCGGGGAGGAATCGGAGATAAATGTTAGCTCATTTCTTAAGTAATTAGTTACCTCCTCATCCCCGGGTTGTAATTGTGAACAAGCTGTAATGTTTAATTAGTGTGTAAATGAAACCCCAATTTCATAATGGCTGCGGTGACAGTGCTAAGTGAGCCGGGCGCAGCCGGGCCGCATTGTTTCAGCGGGAGATGAAGCTGTCGCCCGGCAAGCCGAGCGTCTCTGGGAGAAAATGGAAATGATAAACGAAGTGAGGCTAATTAGCAAAATCATACAGGCCCCACTGACGCTGCTCATCAAGGGGAGGTAATGAAGCGGGCGGGCCGAATGGAGAGGGGATTAGTTGGAGCTGATTCCTGCACACTGGGAAATGCGGGGAGAGTGGTCAAGGCACAAACTTTTGGGTTCGCTTTTCTCCTCCTGCCCAGCCATTGCTGGGCCCGGCTCTCTGGGGTGCCCAGCGGAGCCGAGGGCTGGTGTCCTGGTGCTGGCTCAGAAATGACCCGTCTGTGAGTCCGAGCCCCAAGCACAGGCAGAGCGGCTCTGAAATAGAGACCTGGGAGAACATGCTGAGCGGTAGCTTCAGGAGGGCCATTGTACTGGGCGGGGGGCTCTCCATGGAGCGGGAGCTTGAGCAGGGCTCTGATGAGCAGGGTTGTTGCCCTCCATGGGGCGAGGCGCCGGGCGGGGATCTCGTGGCCAGCGGAGTTGCTCTCTGGGGGATGGGGGGGTCTTGAGCCCCACAAGCAGCAGGTGCCCCCCGTGACTCAGTGTTGGAGCGTGCAGAGGGAGTGGCGGGGGGCAGAGCCAGCGCCAGGTGCACCTGGGGGGGTTGGATTTTGTCCTCACCCGCCTGCTAAGAAAAGCCTGGCGCGATCCCGGTTATGCTCAGAGCCACCCCCACCTCTGCTGCCTTGTGACTCAGTTTCCCCCGTACTGTGACAGCAATCTCTGGGGGGTAAGTGTCGGTGTAACCAGGTTCACACTGTGTGCAGAGAGTCACTTTTAACTCCCGCACCCCGACTCCTCTGCTGCCCCCCGGGCTGGGTAATGAAAGATTTCCCCAGGCCGTCAAGACCTGTGCAGAGGGGCTGAAGAATATTATTTATTCAGTTGTTTACAGAAGCGTTTGATCAGGAACAGTTCTTCACTGCCAGCCCGTTGTGTATTATTCATTGCAATAATCTCCGCAGATTGTGATAAACTGGAACAGCACTGGGCAGCGCGCACCCGGCTCTGCCGTCGCTGCGCCTGGCTCTGAAATATCGGCAGCTGCAATCATAAATCTCCATTTCCGAGGGTGCCTATTGCGCGGGGAGTTATAGTTGGACTAATGATTACTTCTCGGTCTTATTTTTCATGTTGCAACCGAGTAATAAATTTTTAAGAACAGCCCGAGCAGAGCGTTAGCACAGCTTGGTCTCTTCCTTTCGCTCGCGTGCGCCACAGAAACCATGCTGGGCGTGGAGCTCAGCCAGCTCCGGGAGGGCCCGGCCTGGATTTGAGTGGCTGCAGTAGGCAGCCACTGGGACAGGTGTTGTAGAAAACGCGATGGGGACAGGGCACGGGACAGGGAGCCGGGAGACCTGGGTTCTAGTCCCCGCCCTGCGGCCTTAGGAGAGGAACAGCCCTGCTCTGTGCCTCAGTTTCCCCCTGCCCCACGGGGAGCTAACAATCCTGACCCACTGGACGGTGAGTTGCTTTGCTGCAATAGTTGTTGGCAAGGAAGCTCTCAGAGATCCTGGGATGGAAGGTGTCCGAGAAGAGCAGCAGGTGGGGGGTGTAATTTATTAAGCCTACAGGATGGGTAGCACTGGGGTCCCTCCCTCTTTGGGAAGGAGCCGTTCCCTCATCCCGGCTTTCCCAGCAGGCGTGGGAGTGTGCCTGCTCCACACGGCAATAGCCAGGTTGAAGCAGAAGTGGTCTTGGCCCAGTAACTGGCCCAGCAACTCTCTGGAATTGGTCAGCCATGAAGCATGGCTCCTGGGGGCTGCCGGGGAGCCCGATCTCGGCCGGGCGCGGGGTGCAGGGAGCATGTCTTGGCGGTTCTCGCCGCTCCGAGATCTGCGATGGGAGGCGTCTGATGGATGCCTGCGTTCAGAGACTTGACAGCGTGATGTACAGGGAGCCTACAGACATATAGATTTTCAAAGTGGCCACTTGGAGCATAATTATAAATATCCAGCCCCTTTACATAGTAAATTGCTGCCAATAAAAGCCAGGCTCCGGGGGCTACAATTCTGGCTTCCCAATTCCTTAACCAAAGAAGTTGGGAGAGATCCCTCGTCTCTGCCGGGAGGGGACCAGCACCCTGGGATGGGCGCGTCCCTATGGCCCAGTGCCCCCCGACAGCTGCTTTCCCCACTGGGGAGCCTCTCCCAGGGTCTGTTGATGTCCCCACAGGCCCAGTGCTCTCCTGCTCATTTGCATTAGCACATTTCAACCTGATTTTAACTCCTTCCGAATGAGCGACTCCCGTTTCAGATCACAGCACAGGCAGGGACTGGGCTGTGTCCCAGCAGGCCCGGCTAGCAGGCCGGGGGCCCTTGGCATGGCTGCCGCCGAGTTCTGGTTCTTCGCAGCGTGTGCTGTGTTGGGTGGGGGGCTGCTTGGCAACCCGGCACATCCCAGGGGCTGGGGCTGGGTGGTGGGGAGCTGCAGCATTGTGCATTGTCCTCCTGTGCAGAAAAGCTTTGTGGAGAAGGGAAGTTTCTGCCCTGCAGAGCAGGCCTGCTGCAGCCCCAAGCCCCTGTCGGCCTCTGCGACCCCCAAGTCTCTCAGCCCAGCAGCCGGGTTAGCTCAAGCTCAGGAGTGTGGCTGGCAGCGGTTCTGCTAAGACAGGTGGATGCTGGGGACCAAGGCACGGTTGAGATGCTGGCACGGTCTGGTTAGAGCCTCACGGCCCTCAGTGAGCTCGCCCCCCTCGCTGCTGTCGGGGGCCTGCGGAGTCTGGGCGTCCTGGGCGGGCTGCCCTGAGCCGGGAGCTGCCAGAGGGCAGGGCTGGTTCCTGGGGCACTACAGCTCCCTGCCCTCCCGGTGACACGGCCTGCACCCGCCTCCACACCCACCCGGTGCCCCTTGCTGCCCTGGTTCTCCCAGTGCGTTCCAGGAGACTGGTAGGGACGGGAGGGTCCTGTAGAAAAATAGCATGTCTCATGTCATTAAAGACGGTATCGTAATTCATCTGCGGTAATTGCGGGGCGCTTGGCTTTGCAGCCTGACTAGTGTGTGCAGCGCGGTTTGTGTGCCGTCTCTCTGGGTGAACAGAAATCCTGTCCCTTGGCATCCCCGAGTGTCCCGAGCAGGGATGGCACCGTTGGATGCACAGCTCAGACGTCTCTCTCTTGAGTAGCTGATAGCAGTAGTAGGCTGTCATCCTCTGGGGACCAGCATTACAGGAGGATGGGGCACTTTGCCCATGAGCTGAGAGCAGAGGCACAGTCAGACTCGGGGATCTTGTGTCCCATTCCAGGCTCAGGAGGGGCGTGTGCTTGACTTTTCTGCTCATTCCCCCCAAGCTGGGTTCCTGTCCTGTCCTCTCACCCTGTCCTGCCCCCTCCTGTCCAGCCCCACGGGCAGGAGGCGCTAGAGCTTCTCAAAGGAAAGGGGGCCAAACGTATTCTTACTGGCCTCGTTCTCCGAAACGGCTTTGCTGTTTTGTCTGAAATTAAATTTAAAATGGAGCTGAGACAGACCCCTGGCCTGGGCGATTCCAGCTGGAGCTGTTACAGCCGAAAACAAACAGCGTCATACAGCAGGAAGCGCTAGACAACCTCGGTGTTTGCCGGCATCGCCTGTAATACACACTTATACAGGACGGGATTCAGGTTCCGGTTCCACCTGTCCATGCGCACAGCATGGTAATGTTAATGAGCGTTGCTCCAAGGTCCTAGAAAAGATGCGGTTTGCCTGGCCTGGCACTGCAGTCATTCAGCTGTTGCCTTCGTTCCGTCCCCGAACACGGGGCTCCTACAGATTGCTGGCTTTAAACAAACGCCAGGGACGGATTTGTTGCCGCAGAAATGTGGTCATTACGCTGGGAGCGTGGGTCTGATCTGAAAGCGATTGAGAGAGAGATGCAAGTAATTTTAAATCTGCAGCTGCCAACGGGATCCTCCTTTTGGAGAGAAATCCTGCAGCTGAGGAGTGTAAATAATTTAAAGAAACAAGTCAGCTGAAAGTGCTGTCCCGGGCTGGGCTGGTCATCACAAGGCTGAATGCGGAACAGGGCCTGCTGCTTCTCAGTCTCGCGTGCTGTGGGCTGTCGTTAAACAGCTCGGGGTGGAAATAGGGAACGGAAAGGGCCAGTCTTGCCGCTGTCCCTGTGGAAAATGAGCTCAAGTTCAGAGTCACTCACTGCATCCTACTTAGCTCACACAAGTGCTGAATGAAGGAAAGTCATAGAGGGGAAACTGAGTCACGGAGCGGGAACGCAGCCTACCGAAGAGCTCATAGAATCACCGACAGAGCTGCGAATAGAACCCTGGTCTCCTGAGTCCCTGGGCAGTGCCCCACGCTCATGGTCACCCTGCCTTACCGCATCTCCTGCCGTCCCATGTGGGACACGGGCTGGGGTGAGGGGGCTCTGGCTGCCGCAGCCAGTGCCCAGGGTCTCCGTTAGCCAATGGATGGCAGCAAGCGCTCCGGCTAATGCCAGGGGAGTTTGTCCAAAGATAAAACCCCCTGAGAACCTGGATTTAGCTCTGACTGGGACCCGGAGGACCCTGATATCACCATGCTTAGGGGACACCGTGGCAGGGAACGAGCGAGATGTCAAAGCTGACTAGGGGACCTAGAGACCAAACTCCCATTAACACGCGAGTTGTGTGTCTAAATCCCCATGCCCACTGTGAAAATCTGTGCGTGGAGAATGCTTGTGTGTGTGCGGGGATAGGTGTGCATCTGCAGGCGTGTGAGTGGCCTGTGCGCACACACGTGCCCTGTCCTCTGTGGGGCTCAGAGAAGTCACGAGGAGTTGTGCGTGGGAGGCTGTGCAGTGAGGCCGTGTATCTGTTTATGTAGGTCTCTCACCCCCAGCCCCTGGCCCCGGCAGTCATTTGCGGGCCAGACCCCAGGGTTGGCCAGCAGAGCCCTTTGTCCAGGAAGATTCACGACCCTCCAGAGCCCCCCATTCGACATCCCAGGCCATGTCTGCACCACCAGCCAGGGGCAATTCCTGCTCGCGGACACATGCGCAGGGCCAAGGCTCGAAGGGACGCTAGGGCCAGCCAGTCTGACCCCCTGCCAAGGCACATCCCCAACACCTGCCCGCCAGCCCTCTCGCACCAGAGCAACCAATTGTTTTATATTCCTAACGGAAGCAGCAAGCCCGGAGGTGCCGGGGCTCTGATCGGCCAGGCCCAGAGATGCCGGGCTCTGAACGGCCAGGCCCAGAGATGCCGGTCTCTGAACGGCCAGGCCCAGAGATGCCGGTCTCTGAACGGCCAGGCCCGGAGGTGCCGGGGCTCAGCCCTGGCACAGTTTAAGCCCTGGGATGCCCTTGTGTGTCTAGCCAGCCCCTCCTCCCAGCACTCTAGCGCTGTCTGTGCTGTCTGGGTGTAAGCGGGACTGATGCGGGGCCAGGTCTTGTGCCACATCCCTGCCCAGGGGCTTGGCTGGGATCGTCATCGTTATTTGCATTGCCAGCGCCTAGGTGCCCCAGTCACGAGCCGGCCCCACTGTGCAAGGCGCTGTACAAACACAGCTCTGCCCATGAGCAGACCCACATCCTGGGCCCACACTGTGCTTCCCCTGCTGGCTGGGGGAGTGGGGCATGTGGATTTCACACTGCTCCATTCGGGAGCGTGCTGGGCCGCTGGGTGTGGCTCTGCAGACAGGGCTAGGGGCTGTGCCCACTGTCTGCCAGCCCCACAGCATAGGCCAGCTGCGTTCCCAGGGAGCTTGGACACAGGCCCCGTCTGGTCCCCTTTAGCGACATGCCAGTCAGGGAAGCAGAGGACTCCCCTGGGAGAGGGCTGCTGCCCGAGGACTCTCCCCGGCCTGACCGGGTCTCCTGCCCGTCCCCTGCGGGACACGGGCTGGGGCGAGGGGCCTCTGGTTGCCGCAGCCAGTGCCCCGGGTCTCCGAGAGCCAGTGGATGGCAACAAGTGCTCCAGCCAACTCCAGGGGCTGCTCACTTCCCTGCACCTCGGGGCAGAGGAGCCCAGCTCTGCAGTAACAGCAGGGCTGGAGTACAGGATTGGGGAGCAGGGGCAGAGCCGTGTGGGACCGGGCCTGGCGTACGTGGGAGGGGGGTATGAGAACAGAGGGGCAGGTCCTGGCATAGCTGGGGGGAGGTTATGAGAGCAGAGGGGGCAGGGGCAGAGCTGTGTGGGACCAGGCCTGCCATAGCTGGGGTGGGGAGGTATGAGAACAGAGGGGGCAGGGGCAGAGCTGTGTGGGACCAGGCCTGGCATAGCTGGGGCGGGGGGTATGAGAACAGAAGAACCAGGGCTGCCTGCTGTGATTCCCCGACAAACCAGTCCTGAGGTGCGCCGGCTGCCCTGGGCTGGGGGTGCCCGCACCCCCCCTCGCCCCATAACACGCCATCCCCCCAGCCAGCCAGGTCTGAAGGCAGGTGCCCGCTTGTGGCTCCCCCCTGTCTGGGACGCACCAGCTCCCCAGCCGAACTGCCATCTCGCTCATCCGGCTTCTCCGTGTCCCTGGGGCCTGCCCCACACCCAGCGCTCCCTGGCTCCGTGTGGCGGACGGGCCCCGTTTCCCGTCCCCGGCCGGCGCAGCGCGCTCCAGCCAGCGTCCCAGGCAGGGGTATTAGTCCTCATTACTAATGAAAGGAGGCAGGAGCTGGTGGCGGGGAGCCGGCGTGATGAACGGCCCCTGTCCCTGTGCCGGGGCCGCATGCTGTGTTACCGGTTAGCTCCAACTAAACAAACCTGCTCACATCCATCGGCGGGGAGAGCGGCCGCGGGCTCCGTCGGTTAATAGGGAATGTAGCGAGCGCCCTGTGGCGCCATCTCTCCGGGGCTGGAGTTAACGAGGGGACAGGCAGTATTCATCCCCTGCCCCACCCCAAGGGCCGTGCCAGGCCGGGTCTGGCAACTCGCACTGCGCCAGGGCGGGGCTGGGCACCTGCCGTGGAGCCTGGGGCAGCGTTTCCAGGGATGCCCTGTGGAGCGTGTGCCCTTTCCTGCCCCCCGGGATGGAGGGCGAGGGGCTGGGTTGGTCTAGGAATCTCCAGCCTTCCCCGGCGTCGCTGGAGCACTTCCAGGAGTTCCAGGGGCGGTTTGCTGGGCGCTCTTGTACGTGGCTGGTGAGGACAGGGAGCAGGGGGCTGACTCTTCACCCAGGGGTTTGCCATGCCAGCCCCTCACCCCTGGCTCTAGCATAGGCCCAGCCCCTCTGGGGTGGCTGCAGTGGGAGCACTGGTGTAGACAGGGCTCCGGCGCTTTCCCCACTGTTGTCAAGTCCTGTTCTGCCTCCGGAGCCCTGGCTGCCCGAGGAGAACGCGTCTCCTCAGCCCCATGACATTTGACTGACCCCCCGTGCCCCACATGCCGGCTGGGCTCCGCTCGCTATCCCGCCGGCTCCATCTTCTCGCGGCAGTGACGTGCAGCTAACGGGTAATCCCCATGCGGGAGGGAGGAGATTGAATGTCTCGTACCCCAGAGCCACGTCCTTCTGTGGGACACGCTCCCTCCCGGTGAGCGCTTCTCAGCCAGCCCTAGGGCGGGAGGGATCCCACTCCGGCTGCCAGCTCAGGGCAGGGACAGACACTTCGCACAGGGCCCTGCCGCCCAGCACCTTGGCACAGGGCCCAGGGAACTGCCTCGCACGGCGGCCTCGGGACTGGCTGATCCAAACCAGCCTGGCCCGTCACCACATGGGGGCACCTCCACGGAAACGCAGGCTGCCAGGGGGGCAGGGTGTCCCCTCGCACTCGGTGCTGGGGGGCTCTGTGCTGTGGGGAGTGCGCTCAAGTAGGGGATGCTGGCCCTGGCCCTCACACTCACTGCTGGCACCAGGCCCAGGGAAGCACTGGGGGGCGCTGTGCCGGCAGGGCCTGACTTGCACGTTCTGGGGGGCTCGTGGCCATTGTCGGGCTGCAGCCCAGGCTGTTCTCAGCGCTGCACAAAGACCCTTCGATCGCCCGGTGCTTTTCTCACGAGTTGGGTGTTAATCTGCCGGCCTGGCCAGTCTCCCCGCCCTGCACCTCCTCCCCACACCTCCCCTCTCCCCCTGCACTGCCCCTCACCCTCTCATTGCCCCCACATCACCCCCTGCACCTTCCCTCACACTGCGTTGTGGGGCCCCCAATCCCGAACAGTCACCTCCAATCCCACCATGCCAGCACTGCCCGCCAGCCCTGGCTCCCCGCTCGCTCTGCCGGTGCCCCTCACTCCCGACCCGCCGCCCAGCCCTGGGCTCCCCCCAGCCAGCTCCGCCAGTTCCTCTCACTCTTGACCTGCAGCCCCTGCTGTCCCAGCCCTGGGCTGTCCGCTTCCCCGGCTCTGCCCCAGTGAGGTGGGTCTGTTATCATCTCTGCTTTACAGGCGAGGACACTCAGGAAGGGGGAGGTGATGGGACTCCCCAGGGTCACAGATGATGAAATCCTGCCCTGGCCACGTTGTGAGCCAGGGACGCCAGGCTCCCAGCACGAGATCTTCCCCTGCCCCACACGCTGCAGCCAGCCCCAGGCCTGGTGCTGTGGGGGGCGGGGGTGTTTGGCTGGGCCAGGGCAGACCAGTTGGCTCAGTGGGCACTTTCCCTGCCCCGCTCCGCCCCGCTCCCGTTCCTTGTGGAGTCCCTGTGCCACGCCCAGCCCCTCGGGCTCAGGGCCAGGGCAGGACTGGCCCGGGGGGGCTCGGTATCGGAGCCAACATCGCTGGTGCGCGGTTCCCAGCCCCCGTCCGTCGTGGCGCAGGGGGAACGAGCCGCCGAGCCCCACACACCGCGAGGGCTGTTCCTTGGGCTCATTTTTTGTGGTTCTGCTTCACAACTCACTTGATCAGCTGTCAGTCGCCAAATGTCTTTTTTAAGGAGTCGGTTATAGCCACTAATGTACTGAATGCGATTGCAGGGCTGCAGTTAGTGTTCCACCGCTAAATTACTGTAATTAATGGGCCACTCGATCTGCTGGGAACAGGTGCCGGCTGGGAGCCCCGGGTCGGAGCTTCCCAGCCTCCGAGCGATCTCTGCTCCCTAGAGGAAGGGCTGGGACGGGCCCAGAGCCCTGCCTGTGCCGTGGGGTCTGCGGGAGAGGGAGCGGGGTGGCTGCCTGCCTGCCTGGCTGTGCAGCGTCAGGCGCCCCGGGGCTGGGGAGAGCCCAGCGCGGAGCTGCCACCGTGGGGCCTGGTGCTCTTTGTTCTCTGGATTGCGGTGCTGCCCAGAGGCCGGGCGCTGCAGAGACGGCCCCAACCCCTCTGGGCCAGGTCTCAGAGCTGGGCCAGTGTTATGGGGCAGAGCTCTTGCCTACAAGACCATCAGATGTGCTGGGATCCCGCACCGAGGGCCGCATCCAGCCTGCAGACCGTTGCTCGACCCTGCTTGTCCTGGGCCAGCGGCGCTTTCCTGTTCCCAGCTCAGCTAACTCCCTCATGGGGGCGCTGTCCGGAGGCCACTTTGCCCAGGGTGATATCCCTGCCTGGCAGGATTCTGCCATCTTCCCCGCTAGCCGTGCACCAGCTGCCAGCCTCCCCGGCCCCCGCCTGCCCTCCAAAGAGAGCTCTAACCCAATCCTGGATTTGCTAAACGCGTCCGTTCAATACCTGCAACAAACAGATTAGCCGGGGCTTTATCGGGGACAAGAGACGGGAGCGAGGGTGATAATGGTTTTCAGCAAATCCTCAGGCTCTCTCAGATTAGAACAGCCACGGCTGAGCCTTATCAGACACCCCCCGCCCCCCCCGCCCGTCTCCTCTTCCCATCGGCGCTCGCGGAGAGCTGGGCACATACAGGGAGAAGTCGGTTCCAATCTGACCTGCGATTGGTTTCCCCGGCAGCGGATCTGTGTTGCTCTATCGATCAGATGCTCCTCACCTTGTCTGTCTGCCCGGGAAGGTGGTGGAGGGGGCAGGGGGCGACGGGGCAGGGGGGGGGAGCTCACATGCCCTTAGAACCACTTTAAACTTGATACATACGATTGATCTCCAGACTGGCGCACGGAGGCCAGCAGGGCCGAGGTGGGAGGGGCGCGAGCCACCGGCCCTAATCAAAGGAGTTTAAATGACTGTGACCTTCTTATTAAAGGAGAGAAATGGCTCCGGAACAGGAGCGGGGGCTGGGAAGGAGGCGGCCCTGCCCCCGCCACCCAGCCCCGGCCCCGATGAGAGCTGCCAGCCGGAAGGGGGCACGCGCTCCCGGCTCGTGCTCCCAGGGCAGCCTGTGGCCCGCTGAGGCTGCAGCACCCCACGGGCCCCCCACCGAGGGCTCAGCCCGGCCCCAGCGGGCACACGCGGTGCTGGGCCCTGTCTCTGTGAGGGCGAACTGGGAAGGCTTGTCCCCATTTCTGGCAGCCTGGGGCCTGGCCGGGCCGGCCTCTGCCCTCTCCAGCCAGCAGGTCTCAGGCGAGGCCAGGGGCCGTCTCTTCCCCCAGCTTTGCCGCTCGCCTGCCCTCAGTCTGAGTGCGCCCCATGGAGACGGGTTTGTCCAGAGCCCCTGGCTCCATTCCCAGCTCTGACACCAGGAGAGGCTGGGGGGGCCGTGTTTCCACCCACAGGGGATGTGCCCATCCAGCCAGGCAGGTGGAGAGACGGGGCGTGTGGAGCTGCCTGTCTCCTGGGGGTGACACTGACCATCCTGGAGAGGAGTGAAGGGGCACGAACCTAGCAGACGCCCTCCCGGGGACGCATTGAGCCCCTTGGGGGCCCACCTGGCCTCATCCAGCCTCCCACCCGCCCGTCATCCGAGGGCGCGTGATGGGCCGGGGTGAGGGCAGAGACCAGGTCACGGGCCCGAGTGTGGAGACCGTGTTAATAAAGTGTATTTCACTTTTAATTTTGACATATAATGTAATGATCTTTTTTAAGGCCCTCTCATATTATCTGCATGACTAGATTATTGAGTCTTCATCATCTCCAGATAAATTTATGGCCAGGCCGATGCTGGGAATTTATCATCAGTCAATAGAGCTCAATACTCTAACAAGGCGTGTAATAAGATATACATATTTAATGATCCGGAGTAAACCAGCCTCACTCCTGGCGGGGTGGGGCGCGAGGGAGGCTGGAGCGTTCATTTCCATCCTCCCCCCAGTTTTCGAGAGAGCTGGCTGGGAAGGCCGGGTTAGCCTCTGCTGACAGGCAGCACCATGAGAGGAACGGCCCCACCACCCCCTCGGGAGTCAGACCCAGAGGGAAGGTTTTGTGGGTGACTCCCAGTCGCCCCTCCCTGCTGTCCTGTCCCGCTCTGTGCGCGGCGGGGTGTGGGGGCTGTGTGAGTACCGCAGGCCTCTCTTCTGTCTCTCTCCGGGGAATGGCGAGTCCTTTGAAATGCACAGGCCCACATGACAGCTCCGTCTGTCCCGGGTGCATGGCTGGCTGGTCTGTCGGGATGGGGTGGGGCCAGCAATGGCTCCGGCAGTGACGTCCGTACAGCTGGGGAGCATCGGGTTAAGAGGCACTGGCGGTAACTCCATAATGCCGGCGGCTTTGAGGCTGGCACTTAAATCCCCATTTCACTCGGGGACTGGTCGTTTCACTCGGGGACCGGTCGTGTCCCCCGATGGCCTGTCAGGGGACAGCTGGGATTTCTGGCATTTTGCTCTGTTGTCCTCACGTTGCTCCGGGTTCTGCAAAGCACCCCAGTCCCCATGTACTGTGGGTGAGCAAACTCTTGTGCACACACGTGTGAGCACGTGTGTGCAACGGACATGTGTGTACACACACAAACACAGACACGTGTATCCACACACACACACCCCTGTTGCATTCTGATGCCATCTCTAATCCAGGCCACTTTTGCCCTTGTAAGGGTGTGGTTCCTCTTTCTCCCGCTGTTGTGATTGGCAGGCCCATGGCAACTGGGTCCCCTTCTGGTGCTGACAGTGCCGGGCCGGAATACAGGGCCTGCAGGTAGCATTGCCAACTCTTCCCCCACCCTGAACCAGTGTCACAGGGCAGCGCCCGTCTGATTCCACGCAGCCTCTGGGCTGCAGAGCCCGACATCCCAGCCTCTTCTTCCAGCCCAGGTCCCTCATGCCCCCCGGGGACTGTGCCCTGGCCCGGCTCCAGTGCGCAAGGGGAGGAGATGGGGTGGCGTGGGGCTGGGAAGATTGGAAGTAGTCCCAGCAGCACGAGATTAATGGGCAGCGTGCTGGAGAGGTGGCTAAGGAGGTCTCCCAGGACAGTAATGGCCACGTGCAGACAGGCCGCGTCTCTCTAGAGGTGTCAGTCCCCGGCTCCCTGCCTGTGGGATATTTTGAGCTACCGGCGCTGATTTTCCCAGCCCGTGGGGATGTTATTCAATTAGTTCCCAGGGACTTTTAATAAGCACTTTTGCTTCCTTTGAAGCGTGTGGCTTTGTGGGGAGATGACAGCCCCACATCCCTCTCGCTGGGAGAGAAACAATGGTGCCAAGACCAGCCTTTGATCTCTCCTCCGGAAGGCAGGAGAGGGGCTGTGAGACAAAAGGGCGAGCGGGGGTGTAAAAATAGGCAGGTCTCCCTCCAAGATGAAGAGAACCGGCCTCATCTGTGGGACTGCGCGCCCAGGCCTGGCTGGGTCGGCAGCAACGGAACTCGCTGCATTTGAAGCCTTCGAGTGCCGCTCTGCAGTTTGATGCCGAATCCTTTTCAAGCCGGAAGTAGGCCATCGCGCCGAGCTGAGAAGGGGGAGAACTTTCCGTCAGGCTGGCGGCACTCCCGGGTGCTCTGGCCTCGCTGCCTTTCCCCGGAGTCCTTCTCGCAGACACGTCGGTCCGAGGCCAGGAAACGGAACTCGGCTGCGTCAGGGGCTGTATGCAGGCGGGGGCAAGCGGGCACGTGGCTGCCGGCTGTGCCCGGGTAGATGAGCAAGACTTGACCTGCTTCTCTGAGCACTGCCCAATCAGGAGGGAGCTGCTTTAAATACAGCAGTGCCAGGGCCCCCCAGTCGGAGCACATCCGCCAGCCTCAAGGGAGGGGATGCCCTCCAGAGCGGCTCCTCTCTGCTCCCTAGTGCCCGGGACTCGGACGCCCACTGTAGGTTGAAAAGCCAAGATTGCCCCTCGCCCCTTGCCGGGCCGTGCTGAAGAAATAGCCACATATAGGGGCTGCTCCTGGTAGTGCCAGCAGCCGTGTTCCTCGCAGGGAGCAGGATGAGGCTGTGGAGGAGCCGGGCTCCGCCAGAGAAGTGGAGGTGGAACAGCAGAGAGAGGCACCGCAGCGGGGCCTGGGCTGACGTCAGACTCTGCTGTGTCGGCCACGTCGGCTCCGGACTTCCCGAGCCACGAAGCTGTCGTGCCGTCTGCAGAGAGATTCCTCCGGCTTGACGACATCCTGCTTCCCGGGCTAGCGCAGGCAGTGGGGACCCCGGCCAGTGCAGCTTTGTGCCCGGAGCCGGATCCTGCCCTGGGCCGCCGCAGCCTTGCAAGCGCTCGGTGTCTTGGAGCCCAGCTGGCTGGTGGCTGGCAGAGGCCCGGGTGAAGGCTTGTCTCTTGCAGGTCCCGATTTCATGGGGGAGCGATCCGGAGCCCAGTGAGTGAGTGTCCTGGGCAGGGGAATGGATCCAACCTGCCGTGCACTGGGGTGTGAGCTACGAGCTGGGCTGAGGGAAGAGCTCCAGAAATGAGGCCCCCACAAAGGAACCAGCTAAAGAGCCGGGTGAGTTCTGCAGCGCGAACGGCACGGGAATGGCTCCAAGCCGGCCTGCCGCTGACGTGTGGCTGGGGAAAGGCGTCGAGGGAGAAAATGGCCCTTTAACTGTGGATAACTACCGCTGACTTTAATAGCCTGGAATAAACTCCCCATAAATATTGTGATCATAAGTGCTTAGATATGGCAACTTTACAGTGAACGGAGGTTTTACCCTTCCCTGTGGAGAACAGTCACAGATCACATGCTGCAGTTATTCAACCGCACGGCCAAAGCCAGGCCGGCGTAGCCCGGCGTTAGGTGTGCAGCTCCCAGCCAATACCCCCTGGTCCCCATGGTGTCCGTTCCCATTCCAGCTGCAGGGTGGGTATTTCCCACAGCTGCTCCTGGCCTGGAGTCCATTCGGCGGGTTCCCAGCCTGCACACCCTGCCCGTTGGGCCAGTCCTGAGCTATGGGGACGCGCAGCCGCGTCCCCAGCTGTGCTGCTGGCCCCCAGGCCTCAGGACGGGCCACATCTGGAGACCGTGTTGGGATGATGAGCAGTGTCCCCCAAGCAGCTCAGCTCCCCATCTGCTCCTGACACGCTCGCTCCGAAGCAGCGCCTAGGGACTGAGGAGAGGCTAGAACAGGCTGCAACGCCCAGCCCACAGGGCAGGATCCGGCCGCATGAATGGGCTCCGGGACCGCCCCTCCCTCTGCGGGGCAGGTCAGTGTTGTCCCCACCATTTACAGGTGGGGAAACCGAGTCACAGAACGAGGTGGCACCTTGCCCAAGGCTGCACACAGTGCATCTGCAGCAGAGACAGGAATGGAACCCAGGAGTCCGGGCACCCATTTGTCGGGTCTAGCTGGTTATTTCTCAGGCACCCGTTGCCCTGGTATCGACACCCCACTCCTGGGCCCTGCTCTGGGCACTGTAGGGCTGCCTGGTTCAATCTATCCCCTAGGCCAGTGGTCTTCAAAGTGTGGTGTGCGAGACCCCGGCGGCACCGCCAGTCTTGCCCGGGAGACCGCCGAACTCGGCAGCAGTCTCTTTCTGTACCGCTGAAATGCCGCCGCAGAAAGTGGAAGCGTTCCGTTCGGCGGCATTTCAACAGACATACCCGGGGGCCGCGAGCGGGCGCCGCACCGTGAAAGGGGCCACAGCCAAAAAACTTTGAGGACTGCTGCCCTAGGCCACGCCGTCAGTTCTGTTCCGTCTGCCCCCCTGCTGCAGTGCCCGAGCGTGTCCGTAGCACGGGTCACCCAGCGCTCAGACCTGCACCCTTGGTCTCCCCCAAGCCCCAGGACGGGAGAGGCTGCTGCCTCCAGAGCTCCAGGCCTACCCTGTCCCTGGATTTCTCACCTGTTTTCAGCCGTGTTTAGAACAGCTTCTCCCCTGGCTGAGCACGCTAGAGCCACTCCACTGGCGCAGCTCCCGGCTGCAGTCTGCTCACGCTCCCTCTCGGGGTGTTTCACCCACACCTGCCTCAGGGGCAGTGCTCTGCCCCGGGCGGAGCTCCCAGAATGCACTAACAGCTCATCCAGGGCACATCAGCGACTGGCAGTGGGAGTGGCCGCACAGAAGGGCTCAGTGCAGGCAATGCTCTGCAGTTCTGTCCCTGCTGGTTTGCTGGCCCCTCGAGGTGTCCCCCCAACATGGGTGCCTATGGGAGTCCCGCAGCGGGGGCTTTTCCAAGGAGCCCGTGGAGATAGGTGCCAGAATCCCATTGCTAGTTCCCCTCTCCCATCCCTGACCTGGCAGTGTGGCTAGCACCCGCCTCCCGGGGCGCGGGAGGGTGACTTACCCTTCGCCCAGACATTGCTGGTGGAGGCTCTGGAGCCAGCCTCTGAGGTTGCCCCTGCAGTTTCATTGCCCTGGGGGGCCGCTGTTGTGAGCATCCAGGTGAAATCCACTTGCGGGGAAAGGCCCTTGAGTGGGGATGACTCCCTGCCCCAGGCCCTGGAGCAAGGTGCCAGCCCCAGTGACTTTCGCACCAGCTGTGAAACACTCGCCAGCGTGCGGTGTGAGTTCCAGGCAGCCCGTGGGGAGCGCCAGAGGCTGTGGAATAAATTAAAGGCTGCGTGCAGGGTGACTCGCCAGGCAGATTGTTCTCTTGCCGAGCAGTTTGTTTAGTGACGTGCTTGTCATAAGGGAGTGCTAATTACTAGCCTGGGTGCAGTGAGCCTGCGCCGGGAGCCTCGCCGCTGGTTTCAGGGCCCCCTGGTGGACTTACGTTTCGCCCTGGTGCTTGTGGCCACCCGTCATGCCCCTGAACCAGCTCCCCTCTGCTACCTAAAACGCATGGCCAGGTGCTCCGTGCATTGAGAAGCGGACGGGGGGGGAGCAGGAAGGCGGTGCATGTACCAGGTGCCACTCCTGGCCCGCCAGGAGTTTGCTGGATAGTGACCAGGGGTGGGGGAAGGCACATTGGCTAGCAACAGCCAGCTCTGGGTTTACTGCAGGCAGTGCAGCCCCTTTGTCAGAGACTTAGAGATTCCCACGGAGACCATCTAGTCTGACTGCCCCACATAACACAGGCGCCGAATAATTCCCCGAGCAGATCTGTGTGTGTTGGGGAATCCACTAGGACGTGGGAAATTGTGCCACTGGTTTTATTACCCTCAGTGCTAAACCTGTGCACCTTATTCCCAGGCTGGATTTGTCTAGCTCCAACTTCCAGCCATTAGGTTGACTTCGAGTTTCCTTTGCTAGACCAAGGAGCTCATTGTTAATTATCCATTCAGCCCAAAGCTACTTACAGACGGGGATCAAGTCACCCCTTAACCTTCTTTTTGTCAAACAAAATAGATTGAGCTCCTGGAGTTGATCACTGTGAGACAGGTTTTCCACCTTTTCCTCATTCTCGTGGCTCTTCTCTGACTCCTCCCCAGTTTATCAACATCCTTCTTCAATCATGGCCATCAACACTGGACACAGGAGTCCTGGCACCAGGGCCAAACACAGTACAGGAACCTCTCTGCTTCTACTCAAGATTCCCCTGTTTTTGCCTCCAAGGGTCCCATTTAGCTCTTTCACTCACAGTGTCACAGTGGAAGCTCATAGTCAACTGATCGTCTCTTTCCCCCCCGCAATCATTTTCAAAGTCCCTGCTTCCTAGGGTTGACTCCCTCATCCTGTTCATGTGGTCTGCATCCTTTGTTCCTAAATACATACATTAATATTGAGCCATGTTAAAATGCATGTTGGTTCCTCATGCCCAGTTTATCAAGCAATCCGGATCACTCTGTATCAGTCCTCTACATAATTTACCACTTCTCCAATTTTTGATTATCTGCAAAGTTTGTAAGTGAAGATTCTGTGTTTTCTTTCGGGTCATTGATAAAAATGTTAAATAGCAAAAGGCCAAGAACCGAGGGACCTTGTGGGACCCCATTGGAAACGCATCTGCTCAATGACGATTCCTCATTTATAACAATAGTTTGAGACCTATCAGTTGGCCAGTTTTTAATCCATTTACTATGGGCCATGTTCATTTTATATCTTTATCGTTTTTAATCAAAATGTGCGGCACTAAGTAAAATGTCTTACAGAAGTCCAAGTCTATTACATCAACTCTATTACCTTTATCAACCAAATTTATAATCTCATCAAAAAAGGGTGTCAAGTTAATTTGAGAGAGTATTGTCCATAAACCCATGCTGAATGGCATTAATTACATCACCCTCCTTTAATTCTTTATTAATTGAGCACCGTATCAGCCACTCCATTGTCTCTCCTAGGATCGATGTCAGGCTGCCGGACTTATAATTAGCTGGGTCATCCCATTGACCCATTTTAAAAATTGGCACGTCATTAGCTTTCTTTCAGGCTTCTGGGACTTCCCCAGTGCTCCACGACTGATTGAAAATCAACATTGACAGTCCTTTGTGCTCCATAGCCAGCTCTTTTAAAACTCTTGGATGCAGGTGTAACAGTGCTAGTTTTGGCGGGACCCAACTGAGAGTGCCTGTTCAGGACAAATTGCTTAAAGCCGGGCAGTTACAGCCCAAGGCTGAGGTTTTTCCACCTCTAAGATAAACCAAACCAGCCAAACAGAAAAGACTTTGGTTTTACCCCAGTGGCTAACCACAAGTCACACAAGCAATTCCCTTAGACACTCCAGTTTCCCAGTATCGCCACCAGCAGCCACTCGTTATGGGGACAAATGCTTATGAAAACCAATACCCCAATAAAAGAAAAAAGGTTCTCCTAATCCCAAAGGACTAGACCCCAGACCCAGGTCAATATACAAATCTGATTTTACCCACAAATCATGCTGTTGACAATCCTTTAGAATCTAAAATCTAAAGGTTTATTCAAAAAAGAAAAAGATATAGGTGACAGCTAGAATTGGTTAAATGGAATCAATTACATGCAGTGATGGCAAAGTTCTTGGTTCAGGCTTGAACCAGAGATGGAATAAACTGCAGGTTTAAATCAAGTCTCTGGAGTACAAACATCCACAGCTGGGATGGGTCATTCAGTCCTTCGTTGAAAGCTTCAGTTTGTAGCAAAAGTTCCTCCAGAGTAAGAAGCAGGATTGAAGACCAAATGAAGATGGTGCATCACTGTTTTATAGTCTTTTCCAGGTGTAAGAACCTCTTTGTTCTTACTACGGAAAATTACAGCAAAATGGAGTTTTGGAGTCCCATGGGCACATCACATGTCCATGCTTGACTCAGGACTTGCCGAAAGCAGCCATTACCCACATGCTACCTTGAACGTACCTTGAGTAGACTTCTTATGTGAATTGGAGCCTTCCAAGCTCTCCATGGGTCAGTTGTAGAGCTGATGGTCCTTAATGGGCCATCAAGCAGACTAGGCAGAACTAACACCAACTTGTCTGGGATGTTACCCAGAAGCAGAGCATAAGTTTGAGGTACAGATAGTATAGCACCAGTATTTATAACTTCAACTACAAAAATGATACATGCATACCAACAGCATCATCATAACCATCAAACCATAACCCGGTCTTAGACACCTTATATGACCCCCTTTACACAAGATTTGGTGCCACTATAAGACCTTGGTTGCACTAATGATCTATATGGTCCCAGTTCATGTCAATAACATCACAGCAGGTTATCTAGACCGACTGATTTTAAAATGTCTTAACTTTAGTGGTTGCTTAACACCCTTCTGAGATACTAGTGGAATGGAAAGAGTGTAATCATCACCACATGGTGAGACTAGATCATCTCTTTTTTCCCCCAGACATGGAACAGAAATATTGATTGAACACTTCTTCCTTTTTTGCATTATTATTAATAATTCCATCATTTTCATCTTGTAACGGACCAATCCCATAGTCAGGATTTTTTCTGTTCCTAATATATTTTAAAACTTCATATTGTCCTTAACTCTGATGGCAATAGATTTCTCCTGGTGTCTCTTTGCTTCCCTTATCAATTTTCTACAATTCCTAACTTCTGATTTATATTCATTACCACAACTTCCCCTTTCTTCCATTTATTATATGTTATTTAAAAAAAATATATAGCTGGCTTCATTTCTCCTCTAAACCAGGTCACTTTTTAACCAATACAGCCTTCTGCCTCAGTTGTGGATTGTGGCTTTTGGGGTATCTTGTAAGGAGTTCTTAAATGATTTCCAATTATCTCACATTTTTCTGATTAAATTTTTCCTAACAGCTATTTTTGCTTATAATTGTTCCCAGCTGTGTGAAATTTTCCCTGTTAAAGCACCAAGTATTTATATCACTGGTTTGGACTTTCTTCGGCTTGCACATTGTAAATGTGATCAAATCGTGACCATGTGTTCCTGACTTACCCCTGATTTTGAGTTCTGTGATCAGTCCCTCTATCTGCTAAGACGAGGCGTGATAAAGAATTCCCCTGTTGTGGCTGCAGTACTTTCTGAGTTAGGAATTGAAGTCCCCACGATCACAGAGCTTATAAAGAGATGCCTAAGGACCCTCGTGCGTGATGCCATTCCCTCGTGTGACTCTGGTGGTCTGTAGCAGATACCAACTATTGCCCCATCGTGCTCTTTATCTGTTCGGATGTGGTCCAGAAGCATTTCCATTTTCTTCCAGCTTATCAGTGACTCAGCAACAGGCAATGCTAGTTTTGATGGAGAGCCCCATTCCCCCTCCCCTTTGGCCCACTGGGTCCTTCCCACATAGGCTATAACCATTGATTTTACCATTTCCACCAGTGGGAACCCGCCCACCAGGTTTCAGTGACACTGACTCCGTCAACCTTAGGCTCGTAAATGAGCAAATCCAGCTGCTCTTAATTCGTACTCCTGGTATTGGTGTCCAGGCAGTTGAGGAATTTCTTCTCTTCGGGTCACTTGATTAGTTTTGTTCTCAGCACCTCAATTTTGTGCTCCCTGAGTGCTAAAGCGGAAGCCAGATCAATTCAAAGTAGAAACAAGGCCCAGCTCTGTGACCGTGAGAGCGGCTAACCGCAGACCAACTCCCAAAGGCAGTGGTGGATTCTCCATACCATGATGGCTTCGGCTCCAGCCTGGCTCCTTTCTGGACAATGCTGTAGCCACACACAAGTTATTGGGCTGACACACCTGGGTGAAACCTGTAGTAGGATGAGGCCCTGAAACATAAACCCTTGTATCAGAGGCCCAGTATGAGGTCTAAGGCCTGCCTCTAGCTCACAGCTTAACTTTGCTTTATGTTAGCAAAGTCTTGACCATTACTTTAGCTCAGGCCTTAGGCCTCATACTGGGCCTCTGATACAAGGGTTTATGTTTCAGGGCCTCATCCTACTACAAAACCCTCTGGCTGGTGTTAGGAGGCCAGACTAGATGGTCTCTCGGCTCTTTCCAACCCTGAAACTGAACAGAGCCGGGCTAGCTGGGCTTCCCCTGATCAGGAGGCTCAGTCCTCAGAGGTATTGAAGCGCCATTTATTTCCATGGAAGTGAGGCCCTGAAATGCCTTGGAGCACATGGGCTGTAATAGCAGGGGTTTGTGGTGGGCCTTACGTGGATGGAGACAAGGAAGGTGCGACTCCAGCCGGCACCACTCTGCGTTACAGACCTGCCCGGGTGGCTCCGGGGTGCGGAGATGTGCAGTGGGTCTGTGTTCGGAAGTGACTCATGCACTACCCATGGGATGGATACACAGCAGGGAGATACTCCCCCCGGCAGGGCTCCTGGCATTGGCCATGCTCCCAATGGGCCACGTTTCCCGCTGCTGCAGATGGAAGCCAGTGGTTTGAATCCCAGTGATGCTCTCCCATGTTGCGCTGGGGTGGGAATTGATGTGGAGGCTCAGGAAGGGGCCTGGACCCAGCCACTAAGGTTGCACCTGTGATTTCTTTGCCTCGTGAGGCTGATCTGGGGGTGAAATCCACCCTGGGGAAAGGCTCTGCACCGGGCTATGAACCACTGATGTTCCAGGAGAGCACGAGGGTGCATAGCCCAGGTGGGGATGCAGGCTGGCCGGCAGGAGTGGGGTCGGAGGCAGCAAGGCCTGGGAAGTTTGGAGTGGAAACGCCTGCTGTCTGGAGGCCAGCAGAGGGACAGAGCGGGGCTGTGGCACATGGCAAACCCCACGGGAGCGCACAAGAGGAAAGGAGCCCAGCACGTGCACGGAGCTGCTCGCACCCCCAGGAGCGTGCGCTGGAGCAAGCCGCAGGCTTGCCCCAGCATCTGCCCAGGCGTGGGGGTTGTGGATGGGCCGGGGGAAGTTGCGCGGGGTCTCTGGTGGCTCTCTCGGCAGACTGCCTGGTACCCGGTGGGATTATGAGGAGTGAGCGTAATGCATCGGCCTATGAATAGGATTGTCTGGCTGATGGTGATGTATCGTTTTTCATTACCGCCTCCCAAGCCCTCCCTGCTCCACGGGTGGAAATTCTATTTATTCCCTAATTTGTAAAAATTCCCTCCTTATCTGATACCAATCAGGGCGGGGTAATTGGCTCTCCCGGGCGAGCGGCCGGGGGCCTGATGAAGAGATATGTGTGTCTGCTCCAGCTGCCCGGGACCCTGGCCTGCTCACCAGCCACCCCATCTACAATTAATAATGATTTGCAAATGGCAGACAAGCAATAACACAGAAAGATGTCCAGCCGGCCTCCCGCCCGCCCCTTCATTTCCTTCGCTAATATAAATGGCAGGGGAGCGAAAATCCAGCACTATCAATTCTGAAATTAGTTATTCACCGTAATAAATGCTTCCTTTATTGGTGCGTGCTCCCCCAGCCTCTCTCTTCCGACCCCGCCCCCATCTCACCAGCTACCTACTTCATTTGAGTCCTAATATGCAAATACCGTAATTTAACGGGATGGTGAAGTTGATTTTCATGTTAACTTAATTACTTTGATTTATGAAAGGCTTGCATGCCGACATCCCTACATCATTACATTTCTTCCCCTTCGCCGCCACAGTCCCACTGGCCCCTTCCTCTCCTCTCTTCTCTTCTTCTTTTCTCTTTTCTTTTCTTTTTTTCCTTCCTTTCTTTCCCAAGTTTCATGTTTTATTAGCTGGCGTTAAGTGGACATAAGTCCTCGCCACAAATGCATGATGTGGAGGACAAATTCCCCGTTCTGCCTTGTTTAATCGTGCCTGGATAATGGATGTATAATTGACTCATTTGAATGCTTTTGCCTACAGGAGTGCATAGCATTAAATGTTTGATTGCCTTAATTTCCAAACACATCATTATCCCATTCTTACCCGCTCTTAATAAACACTTTACGAGGATTTTTTTTGTAAAGGAAAAAAAATTCTCCACTCCTTGTACTTCTGTGAAGTGATAAACTCTAATTAAGTCTAATATTTAAAAATATGGTAATGGTGCCTTGTTTGAATAAGTGGCCTGCATTTCCATAATTTCATTATTACGTAAAACACGCTAATTATTTGAAGTGCGCTTATTACTAAAAGAGAAATCGCCGTCTAATAAAGATAAAATTGGCTTTTTCCCCTTATTGCTGAGCTTGCGGCTACCCTTCAAGATCTGCCTGGTTGTTAGTCCTGGGGAGCGGGGGCTCATCCTGGGGGGACGCGGAGCGCCGAGATGAGTTTGTTTGGCCAGGCACCTGGCAGAAGACTGTCACGCTGAAACCCAGAGTGACAAACGGGTGTAGCCCGCAAAGGGCAAATAACCGGTGCTGATCCCAGGGATGCGTTTCCATGCAGCTCTCGGTCCCCGGGGCAGTTACTTACCCCCTAGGAAGTCCCCTTAGCAGACACTGGGGCCTGTCCCTGGGGTTTCCCCACCACACCAAGCACTGGGGGTCGGACCTGCCAGGTTGTAATGTGTCCCTCAGGTGACCCGCCGGAGACGGGGTGGGCCTGGTTTTGTGCATTATACTGGTCAGAGAGGCCAGAAAGTCTGTCTCCCTCCTACCCAGCAGTGTTTTCCCCCATCCTTGGTTTGAGCCTTGAGGGTACATCAAGTCTGCTGCTGGCTGAGAGGGTTGGCATGACAGCGTCCCTGGGCGCTCCAGGTGGGCAGGGTGCAGGGTAAGTACTTTCCTGCCAGCGGTTTCACAGGTGCCAGCACTAGCAAGAGCCGGTGTTCAGCTGAGCCCTGGCTGACTCGGGGTGAGCGAAGGGAAGCAGAGGAGGCCAGCCCCCCTGCCTGCCCCCGCACTGCAGGGCACAGTCACTGCCCCCAGCAGCGCAGGGCTGGCACAGGGCTCTGCGGGCAGCGAGCGCCAGAGGTGCCAGCTGTCGAAGAGGGTGAGAGGCGGACGTAGGGGGAGGGGTCTGTGAACACAGGACAGGGTGTGGGGCTCTGGCTCCGGGTTGCTTTGAACCCCACCTGCCCAGTTGGCTGCAGGGAGAGTCTCACGGGGGGGCTCTGGCCGTTGACTCCCGTGTGGGAGCTGGCGGCTGCCCAATGTGGGCAGGGGCAGGTCAAGCGCCTCCAGGCTCGGGGGGCGAACGGGAAGGAAGCGGCTTTTCTGGCTGCCAGCCGGACCCAGTGTAAACAGGAGCTGGCCAGGAGGAAGCAGGTGCTTGGAGGCAGCAGGTTGAGACTGGTGCGGAGCCCCCCCGTCTTCCTCAGTCCCCCCCAGCTGTATCCTGGGCCCAGGGCCAACAGCACGGGGCATTGTTAGCCACGCACAAGAGAGCCCCAGAGAGCAGCTGCCGGCGTCGGGCTGAGCGTCCGGCAGGGAAGGGGGCTGGTGTGGAGAAGTGGCCAGCAGCCCTACCACAGGCTCCACAGCTGAGAATGGGGCAGGGGCCTGGCTGGGGGGTGTCACACTGGGTCAGTATTGGCTCTCCCATGGGAAATGGGGCTGGAG
>ML677352.1:47438070-47482814 GCA_007922305.1 Dermatemys mawii
CTCTCCCATGGGGAATGGGGCTGAGGTCTGGCTGGGGGGTGTCACACTGGGTCGGTATTGGCTCTCCCATGGGGAATGGGGCTGGAGGGTTGTCTGAGGGGTGTCACACAGGGTCGGTATTGGCTCTCCCCCGGGGAATGGGGCTGACGGCTGGCTGGGGGAAGCAGCTCCATAGCACTGTACAGGATTTCTGGCTGTGGGGTTGCCCCAGGGGGTGCTGTAGGGTGCAGGGCAAAAGCTGAGGCTGTCACTGGACTGTGGGTGCAGGACCTGCCTTCGTGTGGTCGAGCCGCACAGGCCCCGGTGAGCTCATGCTGTGGTCGAAACCTGGCTTTGGGGGAAAGCAGCCAGTGGGGCTGGGCACGCATCAGGGCCTGGCGCTGGATCCTGTGAACGCCGAGAAACCGGCAGACAGAGCCGGGCCTGGTTTTGAACGCTTTGTCCTGCCAGCACTTACAGCCCTCCAGCCCCGCGACCTCCCTGCTGTGGGAGCTATGGGGGGAGCTATGTGGGGAAGCGGTAAATTAATATCCAAGGTGAAATGACCTCCTGTGCTAAGGGTAGCAGGGGGCGGGGGTTAACCTGGTCCCTGAACCTCTGCACTCGCCCTCAGTGCAGGGGGGCCCTGTCACCCAACATCTGTCTTCCCACGGCCGCGGTCAGGACTCCCCTCGGCCATGAGGAGCCTGCCCCCTTGTGCAGGGACGTCTCCCCACCCCCGCAGGTTTGCCCCGAATGCCCTTTTGAAGCAGGGCATGTGGGGGGGGGGCTCAGGGACGGCGTTCGGCTGAAGTCAATAGAAAACCAATTTTCTGTCCTGGGCGAAGAAATGAGGTGTGTGGCAGTAATGTAATTGCAGCTAATGAGGTAAGTTATTCTTAATATCCTGAGTGCTGGCTGGCAGCTCCACCTGCTCTACCTGCCGGCTGTCCCGGGCACCCCGCCCGCCCGCCCGCCAGCAGAGAGCGGTTATTAGACCCATTCGTTTGCCAGGATCCCCCCCTTCTCTCTTCGCTTTGGCTGGGAATGGTCCAGGGTCCCAGCGCCAGCGGGTGCTGTTCCTGCGGCAGCCAGAGGGGGCGCTCTGGAGCAGTGGCACCCAGTCTTTGCCTCTGCCTCCCCTGTACCTGGGGAGCTCCACGCCCGCACTCAGCCCCCCCGCAGTGCAAGTCTGGGGCGAGTCTGTTGGCTTCCCGCTGTCCCTGTCCTGATGGGCCCTCCCTGCGGAGACCTGCTGCTGCTAGTACAGGGCCTGACCGGCCCGTGTCCCCAGCTGAGCACGGCCCAGTCAGCTTCTGGGGGGAGGCAGCTGAACGCCGGGGGGACGTGAGCAGCTCACAGCAGCTCTCTCCACACGGAGAGCCTGGCGCAGGGAGGTGGTGCCAGGCAGAGGCAGTAGCTGTTCTCTGCCCAGCAGTCCCAAAGGGAACGGTGGCCAGGACGCCTGGGTTCTTCCCGATCCCTAGTGGGGACGCTGACACCCCCTTCCAAGAGTGCCCTGGGATCGAGGCCCATTTCCAGAGCCTGCAGCCACTTGGGGCAGAGGTGGGCTGAGCCACACGCCACGGTTACCGCGGGCCCTGACTCTGCTCCCACTGAGCGATGGCCTCGGAATTGGGCACACAGAGCCCTGGGATGGGCAGGCGGGGCAGAGACAACGGGGCTCCCTTCGCACAGGTGTGTTAGCGCTGGCCACGCCCCAGGAAAGGAGTGAAACCGGAGAACGTGCAGCTCCGTGCGCTTCTCCCCTGCTGCAGGCAGCTCGCCCTGGGGAGACGGGTGCTCCCCCAGCAGCCAGGCCGTGGCTCCGTAACTCACCCCCTGCAACAGAGCCCGGCAGGAGAGCGGATTCTGCCCGGAACCTGCTGTTAGCCGCTGGCAAGCGGCGCAGGCAGGAGCAAAGGTGATTTGTGGAATGACAGACCAGAAAACAATCATGTGCAATTGTCAGCGCGCCGCGGGCTGGAGACGCTGGGGCGGGGGGAAGGGGGGACTGGCACCAGCCCGGCCCCCCCAGCTGTGCTCAAGGTGATCTGGCCGTGGGCTGACAGCAGGAGGATGAAGGGAGCCCTGGGCGGGCAGCCCTGTTCCCGCTGCCCAGGACCTGTGGTGATGTTATTCATGACCAGGCATCTGCCATTCTAACATTGACAAATGGCCCCTGGGCACCTGAGCGGCGGTTCCTGTACAGCCCATAAAGCATGGGGACAGTTTAAATATGGACCCGCTCAGCGCGGGCCGCAGGGTGATCCGTCTTCCCAGCTGCAAGGCGTGCGGCAGAGCTTGGCCAAGGGGCCCGGACACTCAAGAGCTCGTTCTCGCCGGGGGCAGGGCTGGCCCCCCGTGATTTCACGCCCACCCCCTGCGACGGAGCTTGGGATGTCACTGTGCCACAGGGGCACTTGCCCTGGCATAGCCCCCTGCAGCACAGTGCAGCCCCCACTCCCTCCAGTGCACGGCAGCCACGAGCCACCGGAAGCCCCGGGCACCGGAGCAGTGCCCGGTGTTAACAGCCATGCTGCCAGGCCAAGGCAGGATCTGGCCAGGGGCGCCTGGTGCGGGGGCCTGGCTCTGTGGCAAGGGAGTCGGGTCTGTCGGTTGATCCCCGTCTCTTCTCTCCCAGCCCCCAGTGGACCTGACACCCGCGTGGCTGTACTGCAGCATCGGAAGTCAGGGAGACGGGGGGACTTTACCTCCCTGGGCACTGGGGCAGCATCTCCGGACATCCTGACTCACGACAGCCCCGCCGCAGCCCGGTGTCTGCGTCCCATCAGATCTCTGCATGGCAGCCCTGTCCGGCTCTGGCTGCATGTGGGTGGGAGACCCGCCCCCCCCGCCCCGAGCGTGTGGATGCGTCGGGATGGGGAGTCATTGCTGGCCCCAGAGCCCCACTCTGGCACCAGGGGGTGCCGTGCTGCCGTCTTTGGGCTGAGACCTTCCCCTGGTGTCTTGACGACTTGTGGCCATTAAATATCTTGGCACTTTTCATGGGCATGGGGCCCTGCTACATCCCAGACAGGTCGTTCTGTTCTGCCCCTCGGAAGTTGGACTAACAGAGAGTCGTTTCTCACGTCCTGGGCATTCTTAAACAGCTGCCGCCTTCCCCCCAGGGGTGACTGCTGTTCAGTGGTGGGGGCAGAGCTCCTAGCTACCAGCCAGGCTGGTTGGGTTTGGGAGAACAGGTGCTGTACATTGGAGACTCGGGGGTTCTCTCACCGGGACACGCATTCAGATTCCCCTGCCCACCCCAGAGATTCCCTGCAGGACTCTGCGGAGACAACTGCACACTGGTCATCTATAGGCTCCAGCCCCTGCCCCCCGCGCAGCCCGAGGGAGGAATTCACTGGGGAGCAGGCACAGTGCAGCTCAATCCCATGTGAAGGGGTGGAGTCTGTTGCGTTGTCCTGGTATCGCTCCGGGGAGACCCATAGGGGCACATCTGGGTCGGGCTTTAAAAAAGCAAACTCCCTGCTCTGGATTGTGAGCTCCCTCGTGCTGGTTTGACAACAGTGGCGTTACACCTGATTTCCACCGGCCTGATGGGAATCAGCGTCTGGCACTGGGTGCCGGGGACCTCGGGGGTGAAACGTGATGACAGGAGACGAGTTGACACGCTCGTCTCTGGCCGGGAGGCTGGCTGAGAGCACAGACTGAGAGCGGGAGCGCCTGTTCTTGCGTCTCCACACGTGAGCCAGGAGGCATTCCGTGAAAAGTGGCAAATGCCAACCCTCAGCTCGTAGTGTGCCGGTGGAACTCACTGCTGCAGGATGGCACTGCTGCCAAGAACTTAATAGGTTTGAAGGGGACCTGGACGTGGCTCACAAGAAGAGCTGGAGGCGTTACCGTGGCAATACTAAGAAAAAGCAGTGTTGGGAGGGGTAATAAGCTCTTGCTCCAGGGTGTAAGCCAGTGTAGCTCATAGAGCCCTGACAAGACCCAGCGTAGGGGCAGATTGTCTCTCATCTGCCTGGGACCGGGTTCTTACACCTTCCAGGGTTGGCCGCTGTCAGAGACGGATAGATTCCTAGGTCTCCCCAGGGGTTTCGTTCCCTCCAGGGGTCTGGGCCTAAGGGTGCCAGAGAAGGGCAGCAAAGTGAAGCGATAGGAGCCTGTCCCAGTAACCCCGCACTGACCCCATTCATACACACCACACAACAGCCCCTAAATCAATTGCATCTTATTATTACAATATCAATATACAATATTCCTACAATAACGCCATCGATTTTCTCGTCAGAGGCTGCGTCCGCGCCTGCTTTAAAGAGGAGGGAGTTAATAGTGGCCTCATTAAAAATCTATAGATTGCCCCCTCCCCTAAAAAGAAAAGGCCGTTTATATTCATTAGGGCTATTGAATATAAAGTAATATGTTTGTGTAGGACATTGGAGTAATGTGATAATCCGTCCGTGTATCAGGGAGAAATCCACTTAGCAGCCCTGTCAGCTTGACAAGAAAAATGTGCCCATAAAGTCAGGAATACATTGAGGGAGAGAGAGAGAGGAAGACAATGTGTGTGTGCATGTGTTTGTGTGGGTTGGGCACCAGGTGTGTTTGTGTGCACATGTGCATAAATGTATATGTGTGTGGCACCAGGTGTGTGTGTGTGTGTGTGGCATCAGGTATGGGCGTGTGCGTGCATGTATGTGTGTCTGGCACCTGGTATGTGTTTGTACATACATGTGTGAGTGGCACCAGCTGTGTGTGAGTGGCACAGGTGAGCATGTGTGTATACATACATTTGTAAGTGACACACGCTCTGTGTGTGCATGTGTACATAAATGTTTGTGGCTCCAGGTGTGTGTGTGTGTGTGCATACATACGTGTGTGGCACCAGGGGTGGGTGGGTGTATATGTACACAAGTGCATGGCACCAGCTGTGTGTGCGTGTGCACGCGCATGTATGTGTATATACATGTGTGTGTGCACACGTGAGCACCTGGTATGTGTGTGCGCATGTGTGTTTACGTACATGTGTGTTCGTGTGTACATACAGGTATGTGCGGCACCTGGTGTGTGTGTGCAGGGGGCACAGGTGTGCATGTATGTGCGTCTGTGTATGTACATGTGTGCATGTCTGTGTATGTACATGTGTGAGTGGCACAAGCTATGTGTGTCTGCTTACATGTGTGTGTGGCACCAGGTGTACATGAGTGTGTGTGTACGTACATGTGTGCGTACCCCCAGCTGTGCGTGCGTGCTTGCAGGGCACCAGTCTGAGGGATGAGGAGCCGGCAGGAACAGCAGTGAAGTGCAGGGTCTGGTTTACACCAGGGTTTGTGCGGTGCGAGGGGCAGGCTCCGTCACCGCGGGCGAACGAGGCCTAGGGCCCGCTCAAGCCCTCCATGGCCTGGGCCTAGTCTCAAGCAGGTGCTTGCCTCGGACTGCCCCACGGAAGCCTCCCAGGCGAACACTAGGGGAGCCAGGACGGGCGAGTGAGATGGGGCCAGCGCAGGCTGAGCGGTGGGGGCGGGCTCAGGATCCCCAGAACCTCCCTGGGGAAGGGAGCCATCACCGAGCCCCGGGGAAGACGGCAGTGGAGGGGTCTCCAGCTCTCCTCCCAGCATGCCCTGGGGCAGAGGCAGGGCTGGCTTGTATGTCGCAGGGGCGTGGAGACACTTGTGCCAGCGCCCCCAGTTCAGGGAGGGTCGGGCTACGTTGGAGAAGCTCAGAGAAGAGCCGCGGAGGTGATTAGAGGGGTAGAAAACCTGCCTGTAGTGACAGCGTCAAGGCGCTCCATCTGTTCACTGTAACAGAGAGCCGGTCCAGGGTGATCGATCCCCATCCGTAAGGACCCCCGTTGTTACAAATATTGACTCCGGGGCACTGCGACCTAGCAGAGACAGGGAGATCATGGGCCAGGGGCTGGGAGCTGGGGCCAGATAAATTCAGACTGGGGATGAGACGTCAGTGAGGGTCGTTTACCGTGGGAGGATTTCCCCAGGAGCGTGGTGGAGTCACCATCCCTGGCCCTGTTTCTCTAGCAGATTTGGGGCAGGTCTCTGGGCTGTGTTAGGCGGGAGGTCAGACTCGCTCCCCATGAGGGTCCCTTCTGGCCTGGGAATTGAGGGGTCGTGACTCCTGGGTACGGGAGGAGACGTCTGAGCTCCCAGCAGCCTCTCAGACACAGGCAGCGAGTGACTCTTTGCTTCCCCACCTTGCCCCGACCTGCGAAGCAGCATGTACCCAGGGTGCCCCTCTGGGATGGGGCAGCCGAAGACACGCCCAGGGGAGGGCAGGTGAATAAAGAGCCTGTGTCGTTCTAGTAAACCCTGAACCTTTCCCATCAGCCACTGCTTCTGACCGCTCGCCACCTCCAAAGGAACAGGACAAGAAACTGTCAAAGGAATCCACATCCCACCCCCACCCCCCAAGACGACCCCTCCCCCAAGCAGAGGTTTCCTGGGCAGGGAGAAGAGCCAGACTCCATGGACCCGCTAGCACTTGGCAGAGCCAATCCCTTAGACATGGAAGGTGCCCAGATCCTCCAGGGATGGGCATCAGCACGGAGCCCTAAGAGACGCAGGTATTTCTGAGTCAGGCTGAGGGGAGTCAGGATCCGGCTGTCAGGAGGTCTGGGTGCATCACAGGCCTGCTCCCTGCTCCTGTGAGAAGGGCTTACCTCGCTGGAGAGTGCCCGTGGGGTAATGATGGCACAGGGGGCATCACAGCCTTCCCAGCGATCATGGCAGGGCAAGGGGCCAGGGAAGCTGGGCAGTGTGGGTCTTCCAGGCTCTGGGAAGGATGCTGAAAGCCCCGGAAAGGGTCACAGCTGTTCTCTGGGTGCCCACCCCACCTTCTCCGGGCACTCTGCTGCCTCCCTCTTTGGGGGTGGGGTGGGCATGGCTCTCCGTGGCCATCAGAGCTGCTGTGGGCTCACCTGCGGAGGGGGCGGACCACGGAGAAAGCCGTCCCACCAGTGGGCGCCCAGCTTGTCGATGGCCAGTTTTCTCGTAGGAATTCCTTGCACTGGGCACCGCCGGGCAGCGTTGGAGGATTCCGTAGCGCGGCTAATTCCCCAAACAGCCATCTGACGGGCCTGTTTGAAAAGCCGTTTTGTTGTTTTCTTTCCTTTGGAGTTTATGAAAATCTCCCGCTCTAATATCCCGAGAGCCAGCCTATAATTGTGTTATTAAATCAATCGGAGCGGATTACATTGTAAAATCAATAGCCGGCTGTAATTGCATATTAGAAAGTTGTTCTGCTGTTGGGGAGGGTTTTTACATGGATAATTGTAATAAGCGTGTTTACCTTTGCGCTGATATGGAATCAGCCGAGCTAAATGACTTATGACAGGCTTTGCACTCCAGCGCGATCACAGCCTGTGTTCTTAGGCGGGGGTAGGGGGTGTCACTGCTCAGGGGGCACCCGTCTGACGGCTGCATCTCACGGGCCTGCCAAGGCCCCTGCAAGCCCGCAGAAAGGGAAGCCACAGGCAGCCTCCCTCCGAGTTCTAGGGACCGGGTGCTAAGGGAAGTTGAGGCTCTGGGTGCAATTTGTAGCATCTATCTAAAAGGACGGGGCAGGGATCATAGAGCAGCTCCCTGTGCCCAGCTAGTCTGACCCGCAGAACACACTGGAGCCTGCTCCTTGGCTACGAGGGGCTGCCTGTTCGCCGTTAGTGATGGGTTCGTTAGGGATTTGGAAGTGGGGATGTGCAGCCTACGGGCCGTACAGGGTGTCGGCTGCAGCCCTGACGAGACATTGCTGGCTGTGCCATGTTGTCCCCGTGACGTCCGCCTGCACCAGCCCGAAGCGTGGCTCCAGCACCAGAGCTCTGAGCGCCCTTGTGCCGGGGGCAGTCCTGGGGCAGGGAATCACAGCTGGCTCGGGGGGAGGTTCTGGATACGGCTGCTGCAGGAGTGCCTCACTGCAGGGCCTGCCCAGGGAGCTAAGGAAGCCTCTAGGAGAGCTTGGGAAGGGAGGCTCTCGAGACAGTTCCAGACACACGGCTGCAGCCTCCCCAACAGCCAGGCCTGTCCCCGGGCACCGGGATTCTCTCTCCCACTGGTGCCAGCGTGTCGAGCTGGCAGCTGGGAAGAGCTTAGCACACGAGCCTGGTTCTCCAGGCCAGCTCCTCTGGCATTTTGCTTGGGTCCCTGACTGGCGGAGCCCCCAGCGTGGGATGTGGAGCAGGAACCAGGCTCGGCAGCAGTCGGCACCCCGTTCCTCCCAGCCCCTGGCAGTGCCCATGTGTGGGGCTGGCTGGCGTTCTCCATGGGGCCTGATGAACCACCTTTTGCAGGGAGCCGTGGGCGTTTCCTGACCCAGGAATCAGAGAATCAGAATATCAGGGTCGGAAGGGACCTCAGGAGGTTCTAGTCCAACCCCCTGCTCAAAGCAGGACCAACCCCAACTAAATCATCCCAGCCAGGGCTTTGTCAAGCCTGACCTTAAAAACCTCTAAGGAAGGAGATTCCACCACCTCCCTAGGAACCCATCCCAGTGCTTCACCACCCTCCTAGGGAAAAAGTTTTTCCTAATATCCAACCCAAACCTTCCCCACTGTAACTTGAGACCGTCACTCCTTGTTCTGTCATCTGCCACCACTGAGAACAGTCTAGGTCCATCCTCTTTGGAACCCCCTTTCAGGTAGTTGGAAGCAGATATCAAATCCCCCCTCAGTCTTCTCTTCTGCAGACTAAATAATCCCAGTTCCCTCAGCGTCTCCTCAGAAGTCATGTGCTCCAGTCCCCTAATCATTTTTGTTGCCCTCCACTGGACTCTCTCCAATTTGTCCACATCCTTTCTGGAGTTTGGGGCCAAAACTGGACCCAGGACTCCAGATGAGGCCTCACCGGTGCCCGGCCCATCTGGCGGGAGCAGAGCCTGTGGATAGAGACAGCCAAACGTGTTTGACCCACTCGGTGACACTCCTCCCAGAAGGTGCCATCACCACCATCCTGCCCTTTGCACTCGTTTGACTCCCTCGGAGCTAGGGGGAGGCATCCCTGGCACACCTGGTGCTGATCCCGGGGAGTGGGCAGCTTCCACCTGGCTTCTGGGGAAGGGATCTCTTCCTCCTAGCCCTGCCGTCAGGGTGTCGCTGGTAACCAGAGGGAGGCAGCTGGCTGATGTGAAAGGGAAGGGTGTAGGGGCTAGTGGTTAGAGCACAGTGCCAATCTCAGTGCTGCAGTGGTTTTGCTGTTTGCCTGGGACTCTGTGGACTGGGGCTCGGGCCTGGGCCTGGGGAGGCAAAGCGGGGCGCTGGGACAGCCGTGCTCCTTGATTCCCCAGCAGCTGTGGGCCGGGGACGTCTCAGTGCAGCCCTGTCTGTGAACCCCCAACAGAGCACTGGGTTTATTTCTCCCCCTGTTCGCTAGCGAAGAGCGATTGGCGTCGGCCTGGACTCACCCGTGCGCACACCCCGTCCTGTCCTCTCGCGGCCGAGCCGGCGCCCGTGGGAAAGGGGTGAGATGGGGGGAGGGGGTCTGTTTCAGAGCTGTGCACTCGCGCTCACCGCTAGCGTTGGGGTGCAGCCCCGTCCCTCAGCTGGAATGGGCGGGGTGGGGCGGGACTGTCCTGCTAGGCTGGCGCTGGGCCTCCCGCCCGCTGCCCCCCGGCTGATCAGCTCGGCCTGCACCCCTGGATGGGCGGAGGGGAGTTGGCTCAGCCCCAGCAGGAGGGTGAAGTGGGTGAACGAGGAGGGGGGGTAGGGCTCTGTTCAGAGGAGGAGGGCCAGACTCCCAGCCCCCGTCAGTGGTGCCAGGCATCCCTGGCTGTTCGAGAGGAGCTTGGGGCCGGCGTTACTGCTGGAGGTTGGAGCAGGACTGGCCCGGCCCGGGCTGGGGGGCAGGAGCTGGGGCTGGTGGGTTCCTGGTGGTGCGTCCCAGCTCGTGGCACCGCGAGCGTCTCTGGACGGCTGTGGCTGACCTAGGCAGAGGCCCTGGGGGCCAGTGGGGCCGAGCCAGGTGGGGACCGTGAAACGATGGCGCGGAGCAGGTCAGCGCCCAGGGAGGAGCCCAGCTGGCCAGGGGGTCACTGCCCCACAGAGCCCTGCCTCCCGGGCCCTCGCTCCCTGGCCGGGCCACAGCAGGAGGCAGAGGCCTTGCCTGGATCTGCAGTGGGAAGGGGGGGCCTTGAGGACGCAGTGAGCTGCAGGGGGCTCCACCTGACTCCGGGCAGGCAGGGCTGTTCCAGGGTCGTCAGGCACCCGGAGCCCCAGAGCTCACACCTCATACTGCACAGCTCCCCGTAGCACCAGCACCCCCAGTGTATCTCCCTGCACCCCGGGGTGCCCAGCCCGGACAGCTCTGTCCTTCCAGAGTCCTCCCGCCTCTCCCTCTCCAGCACCAGAAGGGGGAGTGGGGAGATCAAAGCCTCTTCTCAGTGCTAAGTGGCTGTGGTGGCACCTGGCAGCAGCGGGCAGGGCTCTGTCTGGTCCCGGCGTGGAGCACTCAGTCACCAGCCCGGCTGCTGTCTCCGAGACAGTGAAATATGGGCCCAATTAGCCCGGATACAGTTCAATTATGATAAACAGCGTTTGCACCCTTTAAGCCGTGATTAAAAGGCCTCCTCCCATTGATAGAGAGACCTAATTTCACATTATTATCGCTCCAGCCTGGTTATAAAGCACTCCCTGGATCTACCCTCCCGAGATGAATGTGGAGGCTTCTTTATCATTTACACATCAGTAATGATGCGGCTTTCCCTCGCCCAGCACATCCATCCGCAGGGCCGGGCTGGGGGCTGTGCCCCCCCTCGCCCCCCGCCGGCGTGGCACTCTCTCCCCACGGCAGCCGGGCCCCGCTGCCACACGCAAGTGGGCAAAGTCACCCTTACGGTAACAGCTTGATAAATGGCCGGGCGGTAATGAAATGGAGACATCAAGGCGTGGGGCGAGGAAGAGCGAGTGGTAATCAGAGGGAGTGGAGCTGTCCGGAATGGGAGGGGAGCGGGAAGAAGGATCGCCTCTCTGCTGTGTGCTGTCAAGGGAGAAATTACACATTTACTCTTGCTTTTTCTTAAGGAGACGGCCCCCATAGATCAAAACATGGATTTACAAGCCAATTTTCAACATGAAATATAGACACCAGGAATCCATTTAAGCCCTGCTTCTAGTTTAGCAAACGGTGCCTGCGTTTAGTCCCAGGTAAATAACACAAGCAGGAGCCATTCCGCCCGCCTCGCCCCCGCAGCCTCTGCTCCACACCGCCACAGCTCTCCAGGGCCCGTCCCACCGGCGGTAAAGGGCAGCCCCATGCCCCCTGCCTGGCCCTGCTCCTCGGAGCCGGGGCAGGGAGCTCTCTGGGGGAATGCTACACCCGGGCCTGCAAGGGAAGGTAGCGTTGGCCAGCGGAACTCCTGGCCGCAGGCCGGTCAGAGGGGCGGATGCTGGGGTTGAATAATTGAAGCTTGGTCTCTGTGGGAGCTAAGCTTGGGGACACCAGCCCGTGGGCCGGTTCTTTGTCCTACTATGGAGGTCCCCGCTTTGATCAGGGCCCTGCTGAGTGGGCTCTGCCCAGACAGCCCCCAGCCACAGAGCAAGCAGACGAAGGGTGGGCGGGAAGGGACGGGGCGAGGCAGGGTGCAGTCCCAGCTGGCTAGGCACGCGGTGGGAGCAGGGTACCGCCCCGGCTGGTGACAAGGGCCCAGCTCCACGGCAGGGAGGGTTGGGGAGGGGAGCAGAGTCTGGGGAGATCGGCAGGTCCCAGGCGGGAGCGGGATGGCAGCACAGCTGTACGGGGCTACGCGGGAGCAGACGGCGACTGCTCCGGCCCAGGGAGGGTCATGAGGCCCATGGAGAATGGGGGTGGCACAGCAGAGAGCGCGGGGAGTGGTTGGCGCTGGGGAGTGGTCGGGGGCCATGTGGCACGGCTGGGGCAGCCGCCATCCTGCGCCCATGGCCCTGTCCATGCCTGGAGGCTGGGGTCACATCCTTCCCCCCGCTGCCAACACCTTCACACTGCCTGGTGGCCGCGCTCTGAGCCCCTGCCCCCCTCCAGCCCTGTCCACGCCTGGGGGTTCGGAGTAACTCTGGTTCGTGGGCCTTTGGGGGCGGGGACCAGCTGTCCCTGCCAGAGGCGGCACGTGCTGGCCATGTGGCTCTGTCTCCGCCACCTCCTCTCCCATCACGGCTCCTGCTTCCCTGCCCATCCCCACCCGCTGGCGCCTGGTCCCGGAGTTTTCCATCCTTTCCCCAGAGCCCTGCGGCCGGAGCGGGTCTGGTCAGGCCCTGCAGGACCCACCTCTGGGGGCACCTGCGGGGGACACCAAGGGGGTCAGGTGTCGAACCAGCCCTGAGTTCAGTGGGCGTTAGGGGCCCCGTACCTGGAGGGTCTGCGCCCCAGACCTGTCTGTGCTTCTACTGGCATGTTCTGCACAGCTGCGGTGACCAGGCAGCACGTGTGAATAACTGGGACATGGGGGGGGGGGGGGAGAGTAATCGGAAAAAACCCAGAAATCAGGACTGTTCCTATAAAAATCGGGACATCGGGTCACCCTACACGCAGCACCCCCCGCTGGTGGCTGCAGGACCGGCCGGCCCCAGTGCAGGGGGCGTGTGGCACGTCACACGCAGCGCCCCCCGCTGGTGGCTGCGGGACGGGACGGCCCCACGTGCAGGGGGCGTGTGGCACGTCACACGCAGCGCCCCCCGCTGGTGGCTGCGGGACGGGACGGCCCCACGTGCAGGGGGCGTGCGGCACGTCACACGCAGCGTCCCACCACTGGTGACTGCGGGACCGGCCGGCCCCACGTGCAGCGGGTCTGTGGTGGCCCGTGTGTAGCCGTGGGTCGCCCGCTTGGGATGCGGATTTCCTGCGCAGGGCACGGCCCAGCGGACGCTGCTCCGGGACGGGGCCTCCGGCAGCCTGTGCCGGTGCCGGGGCAGATCGCTGCAAGCGGGGCTCAGGGGAGCTCCTGGGGGGTGGGGGAGTTAACCTTGCGGGGGGGGGGGGGGGGTGTTCCGTAAAAGGCTGGGAAAGCCGGGTGCCTCGGGTGCCTACCTGGGGTGGGAGCACGGAGGGAGGAACAGTCCTAGGGAGGCCCCCCCTGGAGTCCCGCAGGAGGCCCGGGCCCAGGGGCTGGCAGAGCCTGGGAACGGGAGCTGGGGACTCGCTCCCTGCCGGTGAGCATGTGACGGGGGGAGGCCCCAGGACAGTGCAGGCTTTGGGGCTGGGGGCACCGTGGGACAGAGTCTGCCGGGAATTCACCCAAGAGAGAGGCCGGGGAATCCGCCCCCGGCGGGAGCCCTGGGTGAGGGCAGGGAAGGCGCCTGCTCCCAGATGGGACGAGGTAGCAGCTAGCACAGGGTTAGTGTGTGGGGGGGTGTCACTGAGTGCCAGGCTCTGCCTGGGGGTCAGGATCAGCGGGCTGGGCCAGGGGTTGTGGTTGTAGGGCTGCATGTCGGGCTTTTTTTGTGTGTTTACTCTGGAGCGTAATGACATCACCTGTGGCTCTGGCGCCCCATGGCCCTGCCTGTGGGGCAGGGTCACAGGCAGGTATCTCCTGGGAGCTGCCCTTAGCTGCTGGACAGCAGTGGGGGACATTTGCGCTGCCCCGGCAGGCCGTGTGCCCTGTTTGTTAGCCATTACCCTGTGGGGCAGCCAACGAGCCCACACACCCCCCGCCCCGCCCAGGCCTGCACCCTGCCTGCGACTCAGGCAGGAGGGCCCTGGAGTGTCTGTAGGGCAGCCACTCGGTGTGGGGGGGTGTTCCCGTCAGTCCACAGCCAGCCTCGCGCCGGCTGGGGACACCCCCAGGCCCTGTCTAACCGCCGGGTGCCCGTGGTGGGGGCTGTCCCCGGGCACAGGGCCTGTCGTCTGCCTTGGTGCGTGACCCGCCGGCCCTCACCCCGCTCTGCTCTCTCCGCAGATGACTGTAAGAACATCGCTAACATCATGAAGACGCTGGCCCATAGAGGCTTCATCTTCAAGCAGACCTCCAAACCCTTTTGATCGGCGGGGCGGGCCGGACAGGGCTGCATGCGGCCGGCTCCTCCGGCGCGGGAGGACGGGCGATCGCATTCCCACGGCACCCGAGGACAGAGGAGACGCCACACCCCCCCTCAGCTGTCAGGCCAGGCGAGGTTGTATATATGGAGAGGAGAAGCTCGGTGTAGACCCGACGTGGAGCCCCGTCCGGGCTGCTCCGGCCATCGCCCGCCATGCCCCCGGAGCCGCTTGGTTAGAGCTGTAGTTCCTTCTTCATTTGCTCCTGGTTTCCGTTGTCCCCTCGTGCCCCACCCCCCGCCCATGGGTCACCCCCTTTCTTTTCTGTGTTTGTTTCCCTTTCGCCAGGCCCTGTCGGGCGCTGCTGGGTGACCCGCCGGGGCTCCGTGGCACATCCGGCCTGCCATGGCCACGTGCACCGCCCCCACCCCCCGCCCTCCCAGCCCGCTCCTCTCCCCTTTGCAGTGAACACTAACCCCCGACCCTCCTGTGTGTGTCAGCAACCCGGCTTTCTGCGTAAGTGCCTGTATTCTCTGCCCGCCGGCGCGCCAGCCAGGGCTCCGGGCAGCAGCCTCGGGTCTCTCTCAGGGGGCGGGCGGGGGGGGTCCTGCCTGGCTCCCCCGCTCAGCCCTGCCGAAGCGATTCCAGCTCCTGGGGGCACCAGGTCCATTGCTGGCAGTGGACGCACCAGCGAATGCTGGCACAGAACGACGGTCATTCCTCTGCCCCCCCGTGTCCCCCGCCTCTGCCCACCCACCTGGGCTGTGACTCTGCCCTCGCCTGCCTCATTCCCTGTGCTCTGCCCCTTGAGGCTTCCTGCCAGGCTCTCTGGCTTGTCGCCTCTTCCCCGCTCAGTGGGGGGGGGGTTCTTGGGCCCTGTCCTTCCAGGTGGGTTTGGAGGCAGGCATGGGGCAGGCCCCTTGGGGTCCCCAGGCTCTGTGGCTGCGGGGCCATCGAGTCCCTGCGGCTCAGACCCCTGCTGAGCCGGTGCCCGTGACCCGCCAGCGCCCGGGCTCCCGCCCCGCAGCCCGGGGCTGAGCTGGCTCGGGCACCAGAGAGAAAATACAGGCACTGACCGTAGCGGTAAACAACTGCATGGTGTGTGGTGTTCAGCTCAACCAGCCGATAACGCAACCCCACCATCCTCATTGTCTAGTTCTGACCCTTGCTGTAAATGTGCCACATGAATAAAGTTTGGGGAAAAAGGTGTGTGTGTGTGTGTGTGTGTTTGTGTGGGGGGGAGGGGTGCAGTGTGTGTGAATGTGGGTGTGTGCGCTGGGGGGGGCGTACAGGAGCCAGGAGCTGTGGGGCAGAGCAGGAGAAGGTGCATACAGAAAAAGGGAAGTCGTGGGGTGCCCCAGTGCTGCGGGAGGGAGCTAAGCCTGCCCCGTTCAGTGCCAGCCGCTGTCTGCGGGGGGCTGGGGCCCAGAGGCAGTGGAGCGCCCCCCACCCCCAGCAGGCCCCTGGCCCCCCCCCAGTCGGCAGGGCTGGGCCAGAGGCGTATCCAGCTGTGACCCTGCCCCGGGAGCAGGGAGCCATTCCCAGCACCCTCTGCTGCAACACTGGAGCTGTTGGCCTGGCCTGGCGGGTTGCTGGGGCGGGGGGGAGGGAGGGGGGCCTCCAGGCCATGGTTCTCCCCATGAGCAGTGGGGGGGGGGCCGGGCAGGGGCTGGTTCTTGGTGCGGGGGGCAGCCAGGGAGAGCCTGGGTCACTGGCACCCCATGTTCGATTGTGGAAGGGGTGATGGAGCCAGATCCCGAAGCCACGCTCCCCAGAGGCAGGGAATGAAGAGGGCAAGGCCTGGCCTGGCAGGTCTCTGCGGGCAGCCAGTGGACAGGTAGGGAGGGGCTCAGCGGGGGGGGGGGGGGGGGGGGGCCCGGGGCGGGGGCCCCCCCCCCCCCCCGGCCCCGGGGGCCCCGGGGGGGGGGGGGGGCGTACACAGCTTGGGGAGCCCCCTTCCCAATTGCACCCACAACTCCGGGGACCGGGTGACACCAATAGCCCAGCTCTGCTCTTCCCCCACCCCCCACCGGGTCACTCTCTGGAGGCCTGGTGGCAGCCCCATGCTGGACAGCCCTGGAGGCAACACACAACCCACAGCCAGCAGCACCTGTGTGCCCCCCACCCCCACCTGGCCACCCGCAGGCCTGAGGAGCACCAAGTTACAGCCCCTGCCTCCAACTCCAGGAGTGCCCAGAGCCTGCCCAGACGCCGTGGGGATGGGCGGGGTGCTCTGAGGGAGGTCTCTGCCACTCAGCAACTCACAGCACTTGGCGGGGGGGAGCAGCAAGAGGGGCCAATGCCACGTGCTGAGGGGTGTGACTTGGCACCAGGCTGCTGGGTCGCTGTGGGATGCCGGTGGCACTGGCCAGCCTGTGACTGGTTCCTGGGCACTGGCTTTTCCCAGGACTGGCGGCCCCGGGCAGGGACCAGCTCACCCCTTGCAGCCCGCACCCTCCGGGGGTGAAGGGGGAGCGGGCCCTGGGCCGGGAGCAGAGGCGAGCGCTTGGAGACCGTAGACTCATCCCTACGAACTCGTCCCCCACAGCAGCACCGGTGGGCACTGCCTCCGGCACTGGGGCTGCCCCTCGGAGCGCACGCTGCTCGGTGAGGGGGGCATGGGGCAGCCTGCCAGCGCCAGGGGCTCTAGCCAGCCATGCCCTAGTACTGGTGTGCCCAGGCCAGAGCTCAGAGCTAGGCCCTGCCCCACAGCCAGGCCCACGTGTGGGGGGTGGGGGGGCACTACCTGGTGGGAAGGGAATGTGAGATGCCATGATGCCAGAGGAAGCGCGCCCCAGAGCAGGACCCAGCCTCTAGCTGGGCATAGGCAACAGGCTCCCTGTGGGCAGCCCTCAGCTGTGTGCCCAGCAGGGGGGTGGGGGAGCAGCCAAAAGCTCACTGGAGGGACAGCGTGGGCCAGTTAAAGAGCGAGGACCACCCCCCCACACACACACCCCTCACCCTCGCTGGGGAGCCAAGACGGGGGTGCGCCAGGGGAGCAGTGGGATGAGACGGGAGGGAGGCGGTGCCCACATCCTGCCAACAGGGTCAGTGGGTGGCACATGGCAGCAGGCAGACCAGCCCAGGTGGGCAGGGTTCAGCTCCCTCTGGCCCGTCACAGCCGGGGCCAGACCCAGCCAGGTGGGCAGGGTTCAGCTCCCTCTGGCCCGGCACAGCCGGGGCCAGACCCAGGCCCATGCGCCAGGCAGCTCGGGCACATTGCAGGCCGGGCTTGAGCAGCCAGGCTCAAACCAAGCAGGGGTCGACCCAGGGCTCGCTAAAGCCGGGCTCTGGGGAAGCAGCTGCCCCCCGCCCCTCTCCTAAGCCGTGCCAGGAGCTGGGGCCCAAGGCTGCCCCACCAGCCTGCCTGGGAGGCCAAGATGGGCGGCACCTCGGTGGCAGGCCAGCTCCAAAGGGGCAGGCAGGGCCCAGCCCCAGCCAGCTCTGCCCTGCCCCGCCGGAGCTCAGGTCACCCCAGGGTGCTGGCGCGATCCCCTGCCCCAGGCTAATGACGACAGACGCCGGGGGAGGGGGACAGGGCTGTATTTACAGGGACACACAAACCCAGCCTGTCGGCCCGCACGAGTCCGGGCCCCCAGCCCAGCCTGGCCACACGCACGGCTCCAGCCCCCGCCCAGCTTCCCAGGGCTCATGTGGCCACCACGCAGGGCTCGCTGGCAGCATATGTGGGGGGGGCCTCCGACTGGATTCCTTCCCTGGGCAAGGCCCCTCCCGGCCTGGCTCCCACAGTCCGTTGCCCGGGCCTGGCACTGCGCCGCCGGAGCTCACGGCTTCTTCACCTTCTTGACAGAGGACGAGCTGGAGGCCGATTCCCGGCGCTTTCTCTGCTCCGAGGGAGACAGGAAACAAGAGAAGCAGGGTCAGCGGGGTCGGGACGCTCAGCACGCGGCTGGCTCCGCGCTGCTCCAGCCTGGGGTGAGCCCAGCCAGAGCTGCGCCAGGCCATGCGCTGGGGCCGGAGCCCCCTCTCCCCCCGCTCCAAGCACACAGCAGATGGGGCCAGAGGCGAATGCCCTGGGCGATAGCGCCCATACGGACAGGCAGGAAATTCCCTCCCAGGGCCATGGGCTCCGGGCTGGTGGCCCCACGGCTGGCCCCGGGGCGCTCTGCTGCAGTGCTCCGCGTGACGCCCAGCCCAGGGCCAGGGCTGGCTGGCTCCACAGTCCCGACGGAGCCCAGCTAGGCCCGGAGGGAGGCCCTCCGTAGCCTGCCAGTCAAACCTGGGGAGCACGCCCACGTGACAGCCCAGCCGCTGCTCCGCCAGCACGCCCCGCTGGGCAGAGCCCCGGTGCCCAGGCAGCCGCCCACAGCCGGGAACAGGGCCCGGGCTCCTGGGGACGACCGGCACGAAGGCAGCTAGTGAAAGTCCTGCAGCCAGAGCCCCGGCACACTGAACAAGCCTGCTGCAGCTGGGCTCCCTGCAACAGGCCACCCGGCCCAGAGACCCTAAAGAGCTGCGGCAAACGGCACCGTCGGGAGGGGGCGGGGGCTCAAGGCAGCTTGGCAGAGGCACATGGGGGCGGCCGGGGAGGTGGCCCTAAGCAGCCTGTCCCTTAGAGGTCTAATGCCAAGTGCTGCCCCCAAGCAGCTCCCAATCAACACCTGCCCTACGAAATGGCCATTAAATACCAGGTCATGTAGAGGCCTGGGCTGGGCTGGGAGGCCTGGTGTCCATTCTTTGGGCTAGTCAAAGGCTGGGAGTCCGGGCTACAGACTCCATCCTGCCCCAGGGGATCACCCGGCTGATCCAACCTGCCTTCCATCACTACCTCCCCTGGGTTCTGCCCTGGCACCTGGCGCTCCCGCGGGGTGACTGGCAGAGCTAACGCTAGGCAGCACTAGGGTATCCTCTAGGACACGCCCCGACACGGTCCTGGGTGTCCAGCTGTGCCCGGTTCAATGCCAGGGCACATCACACCCCTAGTGGTACATGTCAAGAGAGCCCATTCTGCCCTCACCCCCGCAGACACCCCACCCCAAACACACACAGGGATTTCAGCAGAGCCGTCAGCCCAGCTGCCTCTTCAGGCTCCCTCATTGGAGAAATACAAGGGCCCAAGAACTCGCCCAGCGGCATGAATAGAAGCCCTATAAAAAATCCAACCCCATCCTTGGCACTCAAGAGGCCCAAAGGTCATTTAAAACCAAACCCAGATCTGGAAACAAAGGAGCCAGGGCTTGGCGGCTTTGCTGGCAGGGCCCAGAATTGATGGGGAAGAGCATGTGCAGCTGATCGTCTGCACATGGCAAAAGACCCATCTTTCAAATGTGTCACAAGTTCCTATTAATCACCCTGCTCTTGCCTTCCGTGGCACGGCTCTGCCAGTCGCCTTGGGCAACACTGGGACCTGTCTGGTTAACAAAAATGTTTTACATTCTAATTTACAGGAGCCTACGAGTCTAGTTGCTTTTAATGGCAAGGCAGGGTTTGAAAAGGGCTCTATACCCACAGCCTGGGCTAGATGTAACGTCGATATAAATATCTAACAAGGCAGATATTGTAACTCCATCTGGAAAGAGAGAACGATTGATCTTAACAATGTAACTTCCAGCTTTCAAACCAGCTCAGAAAACAAGAAGTCAGCAGGAGTTCAGATAAAGGAAGCTTAAAAGTCAAATAATTCCGACTCTGAACCCCAGACTTCTTACACTCGAGGTCTTTTCCTTTCCCCATTAACGGGCTGACTTGTGAGCTCGGGAACAAAGGCAGGAATTCTGAGAGTCAACTCATTATGGATCAGTGAGTGGAGTCTGAGTCGCACAAATCAAAGGGTCTAATCTGGAGTAACTGGCTGAACTTCTGCTTGGAACTAATTTGTTCCAAGTTGGGCTCACCTTTCACCTCCCGAAGGCCTGCAGGAAAGTCCCTCTGGGGTCAGCAACAAGCTGCACTGGGGGGACCCTGGCTTGGCTTTCTTGGCTGGGGCTGGCCACCACCGCACTGCGGAGGACAACGCCCAGGCTGGAGGTAGGGAGGACCTGGGGATAAGGCAGGGCTGCCCTAGACTCAGTGTCTCGCCAGACAGCACCGTGCTGAGCTGCTGAGCTCACCCGCAGCAGCGCCCGCGTGGCTGGCAGACTCTGCCCCGGGCAGCTTTGTCACGTGGGTGGAGAGGTGGGGACTCCCTGTGTAATGCACGGGCCAGCGGAGCCAGCACCCCTGGGAGAGGAAAGGCCTGCATGGGCCAAGCTCCCACTTCTCACACTGACAGCGGGGTCACGGGCTATGAGGGGACGGGGGGGCAGCACTAGCCCCCGGGGTCCCTCCACGCAGCCAGCGCTGGGCACTCAGCCCGGTCCCTGAGCTCGGCAGCACTGGCAGGCTCCTTGTGATCACTCAGCGCCAACAGGGGCCTTCCCAAGGGGGACGGAGCCTGGCTGGGAGTCAGGGTTGTGCTCTGCCACTGACTCACTGACACACCCTGAGCGTGTCGCTTCCTCGCCCCGGGCCTCAGTTCCCCAAGCTGCCACATGGGGACAGTAACGAGCTCAGTTCCTGCTGAGGGACCGGGCCTCCTCGTGCGTTCACAATCCCCTTTGGAGCTGGGCCCTCGCACGCCACTGGAACATACACACAGGTGACTCTGGCTGGCTGTACCTGTAACACCCGCCCTCCACGCAGCAGCCCTGCCCAGTGCCCAGCCGGAGGGTGCAGTCCTAGCAGGAGGGGGAATCTGCCTGGTGGCCAGATTCCGGCATCTCCAGCATGGAGCCAAACTTGCTCCGCCGGCGGCTGGCTGTTCCCGGGCCCCAGCAGCCCCCGAGCACCGCCCCCGCCGGGGCGCGGGAGACAGACCCGAGGGCAGCGCTGGTGAAGCTTGGCCCAGCACACCTGCAGCCAGCCGGCCTGGGAGCAGCAGCACACGCTGCCCCCCACCCCATGCCCCTCCAGCTGGGATGGGATTTTTTCCCCTCCAAAGGTAGCATCCAATGGTCACAGTGTGAATGCGCTTGACCTTTTGTCTTGGACTAATCTAATTGTGTCGTCTTTGTGTAATCAGCCGGGAAAGGTCAGAGCTGTATTTAACAGGGGCCTTTAGGTACCAATTTGCCTTGCAGTGAATTAACTTGATTATATTTCTTTCAAAGATGCCGGAGACCAGGTCCTTTTAACCCTCTCCCTGCTGCCGGCCTCCCCTCTTTGTTTGCCGTTCCAGGCCGCGGCACTGAGGCGGGATGTGGCTAGAGACACATGAACCCGCCGCCTGTCCCTGGGGGCCGCACGCTGTCAACCCGCCAGGCCCAGGCGGGGGGAGATCTCGCGCTCCCAGGAAGATTGAAATTCCCAAGTCTCTGCAAACACGAGCCTGGCTCAACGGAGCGCTGCCTCCGCCGGTCCCAGGCCTCCAGGACATTACTCAAGTCCGGATGAATGTGTCACCCCTGGCGTTGACAGATACGGTGTTCTCAATGCCCCGGACAACATCAGCCCATGGGGATGGGACAGGCCACTCCTGGGGCAGTGTATCTACAGGGGCAGGTTTCCATTAGGGAGCTTTGCCACGTTGGATCGCACTCGGGGCTGCCCAGGCCAGGCCAGGTCAGGTCAGGTCTTTGGGGGCGGGACAGTCACCATTCCCAGCACTCCGTGCTGCGGGGAGACAGGGGTTCCCCGTTTGCTCAGCCCCACCAGGGCGGGCGCCTGACTATGGCTTTCCCGGGGCGTTCGGCCCCCTGGCTCTCCTGTTCCCACGCTCTTCCAGGATCCTCACACCCCTCCCTCCTGCCCACGCCCTCTGCCCCTGCGGCTCCCCAGCAGGGGAATTCGTCCATGGCCCACTCGCCTGCCTTTGCACCTCCTCCCTCCTGGCGCCGAATCTCGTGGGGGAGCCCCTGGGACAGTCCCAGGTAGGCATCTGCCTCTGTCAGCCCCCCGCAATGCCACCCCTCCCTGAGTGGGAGGCCGGCACCACGTATGCCACTAAGAGCAGTGCCAAGCACGGGGGAGAGGCACTAGGAGCAGACTTGGAACCTGGGCTAAAGGGGGTCCTGTGCTCCCGCCAGCCCCCACCCCTGCAGGGAGTGACGGGCAGAGCCCCCGCAGGGCTCAGAATGCAACCCCTGGAGCAGACCTGAGTGGGGGCCCCTCCGGACGCCCCCCTCTGCCCACTCACCGAGTTGGGGGTCAGCGGTGCCCCAACCACATCGATGATCTGGTCCTTGGCGTCTCCCTTGCCCTCCTCGGCGCTGAGCCCGGCCTGCCCGTCGGCCCGGGCCCCCTCCACGCCCATGGGGCCCAGGCCGCCCGCCTTGGCCAGCGCCTCGTGCCGGTGCCGCAGCATCTGCAGCTCGTACTCGCAGTTGGCGAAGGCCTGCTTGAGCTCGTAGAGCAGCACAAGGTCGCTCCGCAGCTCGTTGAACATCTGCACGATCTCCTCCGTCGGCATGGGGCTGAGATCTGGGGGAGCACAGGGAGCTCAGCGTCTACCCCGCTGCAGGGGCCTCCCGCCCAGCCACTTACCAGGGCCAGACAGCTCTGAGGTTGGGGCCAACGCCGGGCAGGAGGGCTTGGCCTGGCTTCTACCTCGGACCCGTGAGCTGAGTTTGGGTCCCCGTGGACGAGACAAGCCCCAGCAGGCCCGTTGCCGGTAGAGGCCCCTCTTCCTCCAGGGCAGGACTGAGCCTGGCCTGGCCGCTAGCTCTGCTGCTGCCCATCCTGCCCTGTTTTACGGCCGTGTCCCCACATCACCACCCTGCTGCGAAGAGCAACGCCTGAGGGGGGCACACACAGATCCCTCTTCACGCAGCACTGCCTGTGCGCAGGGCCCCCCCCCGGCTCCTCCCGCCTGCACCGCACGTGTGGTCATGCTGGGGCGTCCGCCGGGCAGAATCTCTGCCATGCGCTGGCCCAGACAGTCCCCAGGCTGCCCCGAGAGCTCGGGTGGCACCGCCATTCCCAAGCCAGAGCCACGCGCTGGTCGAACGTCCCAGGGCTCGGCAGCACCTCAGCCGCGACGGGGCCTTCGCTGCCTGCCCTGAGACGCCGCACGCCGGGCCAAGGGCTGTCCCCGGCCATTGCGCCTTGTTCCACCAGCTGCAGAGGCGGGATCGGTCTCCTGCCCTCTCTCAGGAGGCTCCTGACGCTCTCTGAAGCCTGGGACCCCAGCCCCGGCACCTGTCGTGGCCTCTCACCGCCCCCACCCCGCTGCTTTCCCTGGCTTAGCATCTGCTCTTTTGAGCCAGAAAAACAACGGACACACCTTGATTCTGAGGGCAGGAAGGGGGGCTTGGTCGGTGTCCCCACAGGGATTCTGTGGCAGCCTGGCAGCACTAGCATGGCATGGGGCGGGCCCTGGGACAAGGCCTTTAGCACAGCCCATGGCTGGAGCTGCTTCTAAGCCATTAGGCCACCGACAGTGAAGCCTGAACACTAACAACGGTTAGGCCATGTAGTCACGGAGCATGCTCAGTGACCTCTTCCAAACCTCAGAGCCTTTGCTTTGGGGTGGGAACCCATCGTCACTTTGGGGGCGCCTGCAAATGGATTTCAGCAGCCGGGCGCAGCACAGACCTCTGTGGGCTGCGCTCCAGCCGCCCCAGCGACGCATGCGCATTGTACGTGCTACGTGAACGCGTCTCTCTGCCGCCAGGCCACCAGAGTTCAAGAGCGGGGGGCGGGGGGGTGTTTCCTCGCTGCTCAGTCACCCAGCAGGCCAGCTACACAACGGAGCTGCACAGCCCCACTAGCACTCTGGACCTGCCACCAGGAGCAGTAAATTAGGAGGCAAGGAAGCCTGAAAGCGAGCGGGGCACCCCTGAACAATGCACGTGCCATGGTCACTAGCACACTTAGCAGACACGGCTGAAATTGGCCTTCTCGGGGCTGGGCTGCCGCTCTTGATGGTTAAAAAAGCCCCAAACAAGAGAGAGACAAAGGCCCTTTTAAAACCAGTTTTCTTCTGGGAGGGGGAAAAAACCCAGCGCATCTTGTTCTGGCTTTTGCCCTTTTTTAAAAAAACCCTGTACAGTATTATTTTAAAGCCCATTCACAGACTGTTATTGAAGAAACTGGCTGTATTACTAGGGGAAAAAATAGCCCATCTAGACTACAAAGGCTTGCGCTGTGTCTCTCTCTCTAGCGTGCCCCCTTTACTCACCTACTCCGAGTTCCATCAGCATCTGCTCCAGGGCTTTAATCTTCTTCTGTCCCACCGAGCTTGGCAGTTTCATCTGGAACACAAAGGTAACAGAGCCACACAGCTCCGAGTTAGCCCTCACTCACAGCCGTCTAGTTCAAAAGGCAAGAGAGCTTTTCTTTTTATAGTGCTGGGGGAAAGAAAGAAAGCAAGCGAGAGAAAGGAAAATCAAGTGGTAGAAGAGGGAGCCAGGGGCTGAAAGTTTTCAGACTAGGTCTGAGGGCAGGCATTGAAAAGCCTGGTCATGAGGGCTTTTATTTTCCCTCGGGTGTGTGTGCAGAGGCTGTTTTACAGCTTCCACATGTCACTGAATTAACAACAAAAGTTCTTCTTAGCTTCAAGCCCTCTCCCGCGGTGCCTGGCCCATCAAAGGGCTCATTTACACAGCAGCTAATGTGCAATGCTGCCCTACTTTATCGCTTTAGCTGCCTTGATTAGACTCAGGCGCTAACAGACTCACTTCCCCTGGTCCCTGCCGAGGCCCAGACCTGTGGGATTCATTTACAGAGCGGGTTTGTAACAAAGGGAGAGACAGAGAGCACAGTTACTTGACTGGTGGAAGTGTGAACACACATTTACATTGGAGCTAAGGGGCTGGGGGAGTGAGAAACCAGCAGGTGTGAGCTGTGAAAGGGAAGCGGAGCAGTCGCAGGAGGAAGAATCCATCTACTTAGCAGGGTCTCGGCCGCGTTCCCTTTGGGCTCTGCCTGCTCAAACCATCCACTGATCAGAGCATGACCAGTCCAGACACGCCGGGCGAGAGGGGGAGTACAGCACAACAAACCCCGGGGCCAGCCATGCTCTCAGGCAGGGGAGCTGAGAAGTCCTTAGCACCTCCCATCCCTTGCCAGCACTAGGAGACCAGCCAGGATGGGCATGGCACCCACAACTCAATGCACCCTTCCCACTCAGACCCCTGCGAGTCGGGGACAGGGAGCTCCACCTCCGTGCTCTGCCCAAGGCTGTCAACAGGCAAGGAAGGATTCAGTGACCATGAAATAACCAGGCCTATCAACGCGTACTCCAGCTGGGTAGGCAGGATGGCTGAGTGGCCAGGACACTACACTGAGATTCACTTCCGAGCTGCACCACAGACTGGGTGTGACACCTAGCGAGTCACCATGCCCCAGAGAAGGAGTGTAGGGTTGCGGACACCACAATGGTGTGTATCATCACACGCATGTGCAACAGCCCTCAGGGGCTAGACACGGATCAGACTCAGTTAAAGAGACAGTCGATTGCCAAAAGAACGCCACCATGACTGACCAGCAGAGTAACGGGGCCATTAGAGGCAAAAGGGCATCTTTTAAAATTCGGAAATCCAATCGTAGTTAAGACAATAGGAAGGAACCCAAACTCTGGCAAGTAAAATATAATTGGCCAGGCCAAGAAAGAATCTGAGAAGCAACTTGCTAAAGACACAGAATCTAACAAAAAAAAACCAAACTGAGTACGTGAGAAGCAGAAAACCTGCCCAGCAGTCAGCGAGGTCATCAAGGAAGACAAGGCCGTTGCAGAGAACCGAAATGAATTCTTTGCAACAGTCTTCACTGCAGAGGATGTGGGGAGATTCCGACATCAGCTGTCCTTATTGGGTGACAAATCTGAAGTACTGTCCCAAAGTGATGTGTCAGAAGACGACGTTTTAGAACTAAGTGATAAACTAAACAGTAATAAGTCACTAGGACCAGACAGGATTCAACCTAGAGGCCTAAATGAACCCATATATGAAATTGCAGAACCACTAACTGTGATACATAACCAATCGCTTAAATCAGACTGGACCAGATGACTGAAGTGTAGCTAATATAAGACCCATTTTTAAAAAGGTCGCCAGAGGCGATCCGGCAATTACAGGGCGTTAACCTTAACTTCAGTACCAGGCAAACTGGTAGAAGCTATAGTAAAGAACAGGACGATAAGACATATAGATGGACATAATTTACTGGGGAAGAGTTCATGCGGCTTTTGTAAAGGTTAGTCAGGCCTCACCAATCTGTTGGACTCTTTCAGGAAGTCAACAAGGACGTGCAGAAGGGGGATCCAGTGGATATAATGCACTTGGATTTTCAGAAAGCCTTTGACAAGGTCCCTCACCAATGGCTCTTAAGAAAACTAAGTAGCCATGGGATAAGAGAGAAGGTCCTTTCATAGATCAGTAACTGGGCGAAAGACAGGAAACAAAAGGTAGGAATAAATGATCAGTTTTCACAGTGGAGAGAGGTAAATAGTGGTGTTCCCCAGAGGTCTGTACTAGGACCAGTGTTGTTCAATATATTCATTAATGATCTGAAAAAAGGGATGAACAGTGAAGTAGCAAGTGACACAAAACTATTCAAGATAGTTAAGTCCCACGCAGACTGTGAAGAGTTACAAAAGGATCTCTCAAAACTGGGTGACGGGGCAACAAAATCGATAAGTGCAAAGTAATGAATACAGGAAAAAATAATGCCAAATACACAGATACGATCGGTTTTAAATTAGCTGCTACCACCCAAGAAAGAAAATACTGGAGTCAATGTTGATATTTCTATGCAAACTTCAGCTCAGCGAGCAGCAGTGGTCAAAAAGGTTAACAAAATGTTAGGGACTATTAGGAAAGGGATAGAACATAAGACTGAAAATATAACATTACCACCATATAAATCTCTGGTGTGCCCACACCTTGAATACCGTGTCCAGTTCTAGTTGTTGCACCTCAAAAAGGATATAATGGATCTGGAGAAGGTCCAGAGGAGGGCAACAAAGATGTTCCAGGGCATGGAACGGCTTCCACACGAGGAGAGAATAAAAGGATTAAGATTGTTCAACTTAGAAAAGAGAGGACTGTGGAGGATATGATGGAGGTCTATAAAATCATGGAGAAAGTGACTAGAGAAGTGGTTTTTACCTTTTCGCACAATACAAAAACCAGGAGCCACCCAATGAAATTAACAGGCAGCAGTTTAATATGAACAAGAGGAAGGACTTTTTCAACACATTGCACAGCTAACCTGTGGAACTCATTGCCATGGGATATTGTGAAGGCCAAAAGTACAACTGGGTTTTAAAGAACTGGGTAAGTCCCTGGAGGATAGGGCCATTGATGGCTATTAGCCAAGAAGGTTAGGGATGTAACCCCATGCTTGGGGTGACCCTAAACCTCTGGCTGTCAGAAGCTAGTAGGGGAAGATGGAGTGAATCACTCCCGAATTGCCCTGTTCTACACACTCCCCCAGAAGCTCTGGTACAGGGCACTGTTGGAGACCCAGATTATGATCCTTCTGTCATGAACCTACAGATCTGGTAGTGGGTCAGGCGGGAAGGAGGGCTCCAGCTGGCGGGGCACTGGGTTTAAGGAACAGTTATATTTAACCATCTGGGCGTGGAAGTGAACAGAACCCTAACGAAGCCTGGAGAAGACACTCGGGATGAATGGCAAACCTCAGGGAGGATCAGAAATGCAGGAGAAGGTTGGAGACAGGAAATAACAGAGTGAGCAGCTACCACACGGAAGACGAAGCAATCCACAAGTCCAGCTCCTCTGGGAAGAGAGCGGAGCCGAGACACACACTGTGGTCAGAGAGGCCGCATGCTAAACGGGAGTTTGCAGTGCCAGACGGCAGCACAAAAAGCCAGTGTGATGTTGAGGCTGCACGTGCCGAAGAGTCAGGTCTCAGAGCTGGGAGGGGTCAGTCCCTCTTCCGCAGCTCCAGGGGTGACCCACAGGCACCGCACTCCTGGAGTGACACCAACCAATGGGAGCTCAGAAAAGAGCTCCACAAAGGATTAGGGGACATAGGGGAGCCAAACACACCTCGTTTGTTGGAGAGACAACAAGCAGGAAACCCCATTCCAGCCGCCAGGTGCGTGACTGGTAGGAAAGACAAGGAAGAAGAGGAATTATCCCGGGTACTTCACTCAGGCTCAGCAAGGAGGGACAGGGGAGCCGGCCGAATGCACAGCAGGACGATGTTCCTGACAGCAGGACGAAAGAGGCTGTAGAACAGAGGAAGTGGGGTTTAAAACGAGGTGGGACGACTGGAACACACTCTGTAGGGGACAATCCCACTCCCAGGGAGACGGGCTGGATGATCCAAGACAGGGGTAGGCAACCTATGGCACGTGTGCCAAAGGCGGCACACGGGCTGATTTTCAGTGGCACTCACACTGCCCGGGTCCTGGCCACTGGTCTGGAGGATTTTGCTTTTTAATTTAATTTTAAATGAAGCTTCTTAAACATTTTAAAACCTTATTTACTTACACACAACAACAGTTTATTTATATATTATAGACTTATAGAAAGAGCCCTTCTAAAAATGTTAGAATGTATGACTGCCACGTGAAACCTTAAATTAAAGTGAATAAATGAAGACTCGGCACCCCACTTCTGAAAGGCTGCCGACCCCTGATCTAAGAGGTCTCTGCTACCCCTAGCGCCCACAACACAAACCCATCACCAAGGAATTGCAATTCTTTCCCTGTTTTCTCTCTTGACCCAGAGCTCTGTAGCTATGCATTTTCCACCTCACTGGAGCCCTGGGCACCAGGCTCCAGCCTCACCTCTAAGGCCTGCACTGGGGCCACTATGGTTCTAACCAAGACAGGACTCCTTTGCCAGCCTGACCACCCACGCCAGGATAGCTGTCACCCCACAGTGCCGCCCTGGGCTGGCTGGTTGCTAGGGACACACCATAAGGAGCAGGTGCCCTATCAGCAGCTCCGCTGGCTGTTCTGACAAAGCCTTTGACTGTAACTACACACACTCCTGGCCAGAAGGGGCCGGGGTGGCACCAACGGACTCAGACCTCACTGAAAAAGGCGCAGAACGGCAGCACAGGAGGAGCGGGGCTGGTTGGGTTGGTTTGGGCTAAAAACACATCAATTAAAGCTTCCCTTTAATTCTGGGGGAGGATCTGGTCGGTGAGCTGGGAGGCTTCATCGGCTTCTCAAAGCAAGAGTATATTTTAATTTTACCATCATTAAGAAAATGTTATGATTTATGTGGCTGCTGTCGGACTAATATCTTTAAAATTTAGCTGGCTAAGCCAATTCATCTTTAAGACTGATGAAGGTTGATTGCTCTCTATGCAAAATGTATTAAAACTAAATGAGGAGTCTATTACTCACATGCCGCTGATCATCTGTTAGGTAGGCTCCGTTAGGTAGGCTGTCTCCTAGCGGGGGGAAGCATTGGTGCCCAGCGTGAAGGCGAGCGGGAACACGCACGAGCCGGCCCTGGTTTGGGCTTCAACAGGCACTGCTTTGTTAGAGCTGCACCACCCAAAACAATCTGGAAGGCCAAAGAAAAACAGCAGCTCTCCCACCAACTAGTGGTGACCAGGAGACAGGCTGAGGACAAAAGGACTCACTGCTGAGCCGACGGCAACAGGTTCAAATCCCGCCACAGGTCTTGGATTTCTGCCCAGTCGTGAGAGGTGCATCTTTAACACGACCCCCGGCGGAGCACCGTGTGCTGGGATATGGGAATTTTGAAGCTCAAGCTCTGTATTAAAGATGAGGGGGGTGGGCGAGATTGGCAGGTGGGGCCCTCGGGCTCCTGGTGAATTACAGTGTGGTCCAGGGCTCAGAATACTGCCAAGTAGGGTGACCAGGAAGCAAGTGTGAAAAATCGGGACAAGGGGTAGGAGGTAATAGGAGCCTATATAAGAAAAAGACCCCAAAATCGGGACTGTCCCTATAAAATCGGGACATCTGGTCACTCTACTGCCAAGGAGTACAAGTACGTCCCTGCTCAAATTCCCAGAGAGCAACGACAGCTTCCTAGGCGAGTGGTCACTTCCTTTTTCGCTCCTCTCCAGAGGAAGGTGGTGGTGTTATGTACTATTTGCAAAGTCCCCCTATCACAGTATCAGGACTAGATTGCTCTTGTCACAAAACTGATTAGCTGGGATTTTGGATGCTCTCCGCCTCCAACAGCGTCTCCTTGCAGCTCTCTTTGCAAGACAGTCCGTGCTTATAATTACACCAACCTCGCCTGTGACTGCAGGCCTGCAATTCTATGTCCTTGCTATAAACCACCTGTGCTAAGCTGGGTGTATCAAGAGACAAAGAAATAACGACCACCATACTGATGTGTCACTCACAGCCATGCAGCTACGGTACCCGCACCTCCCAAGACGGAAACAAGGGGGCTTGACCTGGGCCCCCAATGCAGGGCAGGCGACGCGCCTGGCCCGGGAGCTGCGGGGAGACCCAGGGGCCTGCCTGCTCACCGTCGCAGGACGGTAGGCTGGGCAATAAGTGGATTATGTGACTGGAATGCAACGAACAGAGAGAAGCGAGCTCCCTTTCGTAGCTGGAGCAGTCCCTGGAGTCGGTCAGGGAGAGGCCTGTCCAAACCTGGGCCCTGTAAGACTTTGACACTGGTCTCAGAGCTGAGCACCTGAAGGCAACAGAGTTGTCTGCACCTCGATTTAGGTCTGAGCCCCACCTACACAGAAACTCACTGATTCACGCTGATTACTGCGAGACCTACCGCAGACTAATGAATTTTGCCAGTTAGTCATGAAACAAACAAAACATGGTAACAAAGAGGCAAGGACATGGCCTTGCAAAACAGGCTTGGTTCAGTTGGATTTTGTGCGTCGTTCGGTTCTACTGATTTATGATAAGATGTCAGAGAAAACCAGTAAACTTCCTGGAGTATCGCATGGAAGAGTAATGAAGTCTTAGTGACATGAAACCTCACCACAGAGGGCCCAGGGAATACATCAGTGCTGGGAAGTGGTTCTGCTGTTTGCTGGGGGTCCGTACAGAGAATTAACAAGTTTACAGATTAACGAGGAAGGACTCTGCGAGGTCCTGCTGCAGGATGATTATGTCATATTGGATGCTCTGCTGTTGCCTGCTATAAACTTAGGACTTTCGTTATGAACCTGCCATTTTCAGAAGCTCATAACTTTCTCAAAAACTTGGACTTCTGGGGCTGAAATTTCCATTTTCGGTCTCTCACTAAAATGGTTTTATTTTTTAAAGTTTGAGTAGCATTTATTAAGTGATTTCACACAAGTTGTTCCCTGTTTTAATTCAATTTTAAGACACACTTTTCCTCACGCTGAGTTTTGCACTATAAACCCTCATTATTGCTAGCCCTGAGGACTATGCCCTTCTGCCATTTTGCAAAGTAAGCTACAAGCATTTAAAGATTCAGTTGTGTGCACACACTCTCGTAATGCTGACAGACACCCGGGCCCTCATTAGCACTGCAGCTAGCCTCCACAAGGAAGGTTTTCAATGCAGGAAACTTTCTCCGTAGCCAGCTTTCAGTGTGAGAATGAGTTCTGTGCTGATGTCTCCGTACTCTTGCAAAGCCTGGAGGTTTGCAGGAGGAGGGAGCCAAAAGCTACACATGAGAAATGCTCTTTTGTCCTGGGTGGCGTAGGAGCAGGAGTAAGGACAACCTCTTCCCTGGGGTGCGGGAGTAGGTAGCTCCCTCTCCCCCACAACTTGAAAGAACCGCAGGAGGAGCCCAGCAAATCTGGAATTTTAAACAACAGGGAAATTAAAATACAAAAATGTACGATTATGGGCCTGAGCATTTAAACTCAAGAAGGGACGAAATAAAGACTGAATGTGCAATCTGACCTTGGCCTCCTTGTGTGCATACATTAGAAGGGTTTAATTAAACAATCACATTCTATTTCTCAAATAAATGACGCTCTTTTCCCCCATGCAGCCTGAGATCCACCATGCAGAATCCTGTCGTTCTGCACCGTGATGCGTATGAGCCAAAATAACCGAGTTCAGGAAGGTCATTTAAATGATGAGACAACAGCAAAACATAGTACAAACAACATGCAAGTATCTGTTGGCACACAGGATGGTTTACAATTAAATTACGGTAGGACTCCCAGTAGCTACACATCAGTATCGGTGATGCTACTATTCAATATACTCGTGTTCTTAGAACCAAACGGGTGAGTGCTGTTTTAGAGAAAGGATAATTTTACAGTTCCCTTGGCTTGATGGTAAATCTATTGGTAACTTTCCAATCAGTAGTGAAAGAGTATAATTTTTGCAAACAAATCCTAGAAAATGAAGGAAAAGGTTTTACTAGGGAGATTCCCTTTAGGAGATTGTAAAATCTTTCTCAAGGGTGACAGAGAGACTCGGAAGGAAGTTAGCTAAGCTTCCAAATAACAGATATAGAAAAAAAACCAAGAAATAAAAAAGATACTCCTTGAGATGGATGACACTGCATTACCCTGATACACGGTTTGAGTAACTACAATCAGTTAGAAAACTGTGCTAGTGTAACTATCTCCAAAGGAAATGTTTTGTTTCCATGTACAATACTTCTGGTGACTGCATTATTAACATAAAGAATACTTTATAAATAACTCCTCATGTATCCCAAAATGAAGGGAAGAGATGTCTACTACATGAGGATAACTTACTGCAAGAATAACAATATGTAGTACAAGATGCTACAGAATTGTACCTATGGTTGAAACAAAGCAAGCGTTATCTGAGAACTAACGTGATCATGACGCGAAAGCCTGAATCACAATCAAAGTGCACAACAGGGTTACGGCTGCACACTCAGCCTTAACTTGGGCAATTCTTGACTTCAACATGGGAACTGCCAGACTGGATCGGGCCAGTGATCCACTAGCCCAGCAGCCTGTCTCTGACCCAGGTTGGTACCAGATGCTTCAGAGGCAGGCACAACCAACCTTGCAGTAGGATGCTGTGGAATAAATGACTGATATTCTCCCTGACCACGTCAGGGATAGGGTCTTGCCAGTTCTAGAGTGCCTGACCCTGAAGCAGGAATGTGTATATCAATTCCATGTCGTTTTAATCCTTGCTATTGTAATTGTGCATGATCTCATTATCCACATAACAGTCAACTCTTTTCTTATTTCCTTTTAGCAGTTTTCAATTGGCTGCCTTTCAATTTCATTGACTGTCCCCCTTGCTCTTGTATTCTGAGCAAACATGAACAGAAGAACTTGCTCTACCTTCTCTAGCCCATTCAGTATTTTATATCCCTTTATCTATCACCTCTTCAAAAAAAGAAATCTCTCAAATTCTCCGCTCCTTGTTACATTCAGGTACGTTTTTATATACATACAAGTATTAAGAATGCATGTGCACCCACACACATCCCTTACTAGTTCTACTAGATATAAATGTTAGTCCTGGGGGAATTCTGTGTCACTGCACATGCGCAGAATTCATGGCCCCCGCAGACTTCTTTGCTTCTCTGCAGGAAAATGACTTTTTGACAGGGAAGCAAAAGGAAGCTGCAAAAGCAATTACGCACCACTCCCTAGCTGCGTAGATACATTGTTTCAGGCACCTAGAGCAGCTGGCAGAGACATAATCACTGCATGGTCGACTCTGAGTTGGGATCAGCTGCTAGTCCCACCTGGGCTGGAGGCAGGGGAGGATGGGATTTCCTCTTCCCCTGCAAGGAGTGGCTGGAGCTGTGTCAGACCCACCCCCAGAAACCTCCCCCAGCTGCAGGAAGCTCAGCATCCTCCCCTGCTTCCTGCCCCCATTACTCCTCAGCTGCATGGGGAGGGGTCACTGTATGGGGCACTGCTCCCCCATCCACCCAATTCCCATGCATCTGGACCTCACATACACAGACCCCCCGCCAACCCTCATCCCATACAGCCAGAACCCCCCAGTACTCCACTCCCAAACCCCACCCCACTGAAATTCAACCCCTGCCTCTGGACCCCTATCCCTACATCCAAACCACATTCCACTGAGCTCCCTGCACTCAAACCCCACCCTGATGAGCTCCATCCCCCTACACCCAGACCTACCCTGCTGAGACCTCCACACCCAGACCCCCATGCTGAGCCCCAACCACTTTCACCTGGAAGCCCCTGTAGAGTCCCGCTGCCCCTGCACCTTGAACCTGACCCCCCACAAGCCTCTGTGCATCTTGATCCCCCCACACAGACCCCCACAACACACACTTGAGCTGCCTGCACCCAGATTGTCCCACACAAAACCCTCTCACCCCACACCATGTTCCCCCAACACTGAGCCCCTCCACACTTAGATTCTGCCTGCCCCACACCTGGTGTGCCTGGTACAGAGGGCAGAGCCCCAGTGTGTTTCTGAGGTAGGCCCAGGCCTTGTGCTTTTCAGGGTCAGGTTCAGTCTCACCACTGAGTCTGTGTCCTGTGGGTGGGCAGTGGGGAGACTGAGGGGTGATCTCCCACCTTCGTACAACCAGTGGCCTGTTCTCCCCACTGCCATGCTGAAGCCTCTGCCTTTATTTACTGACAAATAAAACTTGCAGAATTTTTAATTTTTTGGCGCAGAACGCCCTCCGGAGTAATACGATACCCCCACAGGCCCTCACCTCTCATGGATAATATGACAACCACAAATTCAAACCAACAACCCATCGCAGCACCAGGTCCATCCTCCATTTTTCCCCAATGAAGAGGAAAGTCTCATACCCAAGTCCACTGTAGTGTGCAGTCAGGATTGCACCAGCCATTTCCCTACAGGGGAAGTGCCGGGAGAAGAGACAGCAAAATTTCAGCGATCTAATCCATCGGAAGTTTCAGACTTGGAAACATATGCTTTCCTGCCTGATACGGATGTGATGATTACCATCAGCTTATCTTACCAAGATGCCTCGGAGTGCAATCAATACTAAACAAATAAATTATTAATTGCTTCAAGTAATTAAATTTATCAAATCCAAATAAATATAACTGATATTTTATGTCGCTGCTTCCCAAGCCCAGGCTCTGAAGGGACGATATTGATCAAGAGAGGAGAGACAGATGTTTCACATGTTAGCAGCTGATGAAGTCTGGGCTTGCATTAATGTCAGGCAAGGAGCAGAGTCAAGAGCCTCTGATGGAGAGTAAACAGGCTGCGTGCTTGGCCATTTAATTGTGGGTCAGATCAAATATGAAGAATAAACATTTTAAAAGACACGCATACAAGCCCCCTCCCCCCCCACCCTGATCTTTCCCAGGAAGCCTCATTCATCTTGGAGCTGTGGCAGAAACCCAACCCCTGCCCCAAAGAAAAAAAACCAACCACAGTAAATTGTAACTCATTAATCAGTGCTAAAAAACTGCCCAGCTGGCTAGTAAATATTTAAAAGCCAGTGAGGGCGAATATTTGAATCAATGGGAACTAAAGCTGTGTTCAAAGTTTTTCCTCCCCTATTTCTTTTTTAATTGGCCTGACCGGCAATTTGTCTACAAGATTCTAGTTAGTGGGTAGCAAGTCAGCTTGCTGGCTGGAAGTCTCGTTTGGAGGGAAGTGCCCGGCTGTGAACTAATCGAGTGAGCTCAAGTGTCCCTCGGCACAGTCTGCAGATCTGAGCACTCGAAGAACTCCTTGTCATCCCAAGGTTTTGCTTTGTCCCCAAAGGAGACCACACTTAATTCTTCCTCTTCCAGCCATCTGCCCCCGTTCCCCCCACCACACACACACACACACTTAACACCAGGACAATGGCACCAACTCAGTCCCCCAGCACGTGGGACAGGGCTGCACGCTTCTCTCCCAGGGCCAAGTGCTCTGTTACCACTGGGCCCGCTGCCACATTAAAATAACAACTCATCATTCCCAGACAAAACTGGCATGGTGGAGTTAAGGCTGAGAGCACAGACAAACATCTCAGGGTGAAATATGGTACAGCGATGCCGTAATTATCCCCAAACCAAGCACAATAAACCCAGGAAATTCAGAGCTAGAGGTTAAGCTTGAAAGCAATCCAAACCCACTAAAGTATGGAATCGCAGTTCTAACACCCAAACCACCTTAACTCTGCCCTGCAGCGACACCACGTAACAACCATATGATTAGGATTAAGGCTTGTTAGTGCTCTGGGGCCTGGAAAAGAGTCCAAGGATCTTTAAAGGCACATTTTATTTTTTCTTCTCTTTTCTCCCATAATGTCGCACCCCTCAGTTTCCTTCCCTCCTGTCTCCCCAATTCTCCCTGCACACGCACCCCACCCATGCCTTGTTTCCTCTGCAGCCTAAAATCCCCTTCTGAGGAGCTCACAACAAATTGCCCTTTTTCAAAATGTCCAACCGGTTCCAGTTGTTCTCAATGGGACTGATGCTACATGCTTCCCTCAGTTTGGACACCCTCTTAACATGGCCACTGACTCCACACTGCCCTCAGGGAGGATGGTAGCTCCAGACGCCAGGAAGTGGCAAGGAACTCCGTGAGGAGCAGCTGACAGGAGGCCATCTCGGCCTATGGCCTCCGTCCCACTGAGAACGATAGGGGCTTGCAGCCAGTGGGAATGAAGGCAGCTTGCAGGATTCCCTGACGATTATTCTTCAGCCTCTGCGGAAGGAGAAACGATCAGCTACGAAGAACAATGGTAATAAGTGACCACTGCTCCTATGTGCAGGCGACGCACCAGTGAACTTTGGCTCAAGGGGAAGTTTGAAAAATCTCTGTCATTCTGTTATTATGGCCACTAAAGACAAATCAAATCCAACACTGGAGACTCTTGCTCTTCAAGGGCCAGGTTAACCTTCATTTTAAGTAACTAAACAATTAGTTTCAATTAACGGATGAATTCTAAGCAATCCATTGTACAGCCAAAGAGTAGGTGCTGTCATTTTGAGGAGGATCGGGAGCATTTTTCATACAAAACAAAGAAGTTGAATGCCTGCTCTGAGTGAAAAATTCAACATAGCCTTACCTGGAGTAGCAAGTGGTGCCTAATAAACATAACATAAAAGATACATCTGACTGCCAGTAATAATACCTAGGTCCGAGCCAGCTCGTCTCCCAGAACTCTGCAGGAGCAGACGGGCTTACCAAGCCAGAGGACTGAGCGCAGGGAGAGACCACAGGGTCAAATCCCTCACACCCAGCCTCGACAGTGAATACTGGAGCTCTGAGTGCTTTGTACAAACGCCACCCCGGCACCAGAGCAGCTGCTCCCCTTTGTCACTTTCGTGCTGTGGGGTGTGCCCAGGGCTGCTGAGGGGGGTATACAGAGCAGAACGAGAACCCCGAGGTCAGCAGAATTTGCAATTCTACATTCATGCTGCTTAGCACTGTAGAGTGCCGCACACACGTCAGCTCGGGACTCCTCGGCCCTCCCAAGAGGGGAGTCCCATTTGACACATCAGAAAACTCAACCCCAGAGGTGAAAGTGACAGGGCAAAGGCAGCAAAGGGAATCAGTCTCAGAGCTGAAATTCCCTACTCCCACGTTCTGCCCCTTCACCTAGAGTGCCCTGCCCACCCTAGCCTGCCAGAGCCCACAGCTCTCCTTACCTCCCAGCTGGCTACCTGGCCAAAAGAAAGCGGCTGGCTCTGCCAGATGGATCTGTCACCACCATGTTGCTGCTCAGCTAAAAAAAATCCAGCCACCCCTTATTAGTTTTCAAACTCCAGCTCAATCTCCGTAAATGACTCTATTTATCTTAGTGCCAGAGAATACATCTGCCGTGTCTCCATGAATCTTCACATGTGTATCGCTGCCCCTGAGCCCAGCTACCAGAGCCTGGGACACCCGACTGCATTGCCAAGTGGAGAGCGGGCCAGCGCCCAGCCGGCACGACTCCCCCAAGACTGCTCTCTGCTTCCCAGTGCATTTCGGGCAGGGGCTGAACATCTCCTGACAGGAAAGGAGCATCCCCTGGAGCAGACCAGAACATTTACCAGGCCAGATAAAATATCTGCTTGCCCATCATCACCATGACAATAAGAGAGCAACTAAGGGTGTTTTTTACTTGCCTATACAAAAAGCAAATGGCATTTTGGAAGGCTCAGATCAGTCCGTCACACAGCAATACTCCCCAGCCTTGTGCTAGGAGAGAGATGGTGACTCTTGCACATAAACCAACACCAGGGTTTATGACTTGTTCACCCCGAGGGGGAAACAGGCACCTGGGCTTTTCACACCAATATTTAGTGAAGTCAAAAAAAAATGTACCTGTGACGGACCAACGTGCGCAAGTCACAGCAGGAGAACCTGCCTTTACAGACATCTCACAACAAGCCTTTCACCTTGACACTCCAGGATGTGCAGTACATTCGGCTGCAGACTCTGTTCGGGCCAGGCAGCTCCCCTTGGCTTTGCTGGGCGGATCTGACCACTCGGGTGACGACTACCAGTCACGAGACATCGGCAGGGTCAGGTGTCCGCATACAAGAGGGCCTCTGACTTTATAACATATAGCAGAGCTGGCCTATAGCTCAAACACAGCCCGCGTTCCTGGCTACAGCCCGCACTGCTGCTGGAGACCAGACTCGGCTTATTTGAGAGGCAAGATCTTGATTTTCCATGCTCTAAAAGGAGAAGGGATAGGAGTAGAGACACCGGGAGAGAGAGATTAACAGCGGCCCCGAAGGGCCAGGGCAGCAGCCTACCCTCTGGCTCCGCAGCGTGACACCTGCAGATTTGAAGTCGGGAAACTTGATGCCAGCAGTCTCAGGAACAGCCTGAAAGAGATTGAGACAGGATGTGTTCACGGAGGAAATGCATGGGGTGACACAGGCTATCTGAAGGGGAAACACCATTTCCTGACACACAGTCACCTGCCAGAGCTGAGGGAAAGGCAAACCCCATAGAAACCACTGAGGAAAATATTCCATTCCAATATTCAGCTTGAAAAACACAAAGCCACCTTCGTACAATGCTTCCCACTGAGTCAGCCAGCCACCGCACGAGGGCGTGAACCCCACCAATGCATCTCCGATGGCTGCATGTGGCCACACTACCCCAGTCTAATTTAAAGCCCGACTCAGCAGCTGAAGGTACTCAGCACTCACAGGATCTGGCCTTTCCACTGCAAGCCCTATGGGGCAGGAGCCAGGCAATCTCTGATTTGTACAGCTCCAAGCACCCTCATGTGGCTCTCTGTATAATAAGGACTGTTCTTCTTGATTGAGGCTGCATTTTACCATGTATTCAGTCACTCATTCACAAATTTCCCTTTCCTGCCGCACGCTCTGACGACAGCTTGCCTCTCTGTATTGTCTGGAAGGTGCTCGCTGACGAGCCGGGTACCTGATTCAGCAGGAGAGGCTGGGTTGGTTTTTTTTGTAGGTGTAACCCTGGAGAATGCTGTGTGACTGATCAGAGCACGCGGTGAATGGCCTTGTTAAACCACAGCTACGCCCATCTGAAGATATTAGTAGGAATAAAATACCTGCAAGATCCTTTCACCCTTTCTGTCCAAGTGACAAGCTCTGAGAGGTTTTCTACTTCCCTTAAATTCCCCCCTGGACTTTCAGCAGGAGAAATCTCTCTTCTCTCCCTTGGAAGTCACTTCCACAGACAGCAATCACATCTCTATGCTGGAGGCAAGTGCATTTCACGCAGGTGTGTGACCCACAGATATCCCATCTGCCAGGCCCTCAGTGCGACAGAGCTTAAAGGAACCACTACGGCTCGATGGGAAATACACCTGCAGGATATGATCTGGTGGGCTCTGTGCTCTCCCAGTAAATCAGGTCTCTCTCCTGCTCACTCGGATGCTCTCCCAAAGGGAGTCCTGGCTGCCCCTGCCACACAATCAGTCACGTTGCTCTCTAATGTCCTTTCCCAGAGGCTCTCCAGTTTGCTCCATTGTTCCTGGATTGAGACTACAAGGACAGCGACTCAACTCCCTGGGCGCCCTGCTAACAGTCACCACCCGAGTCAGAAGTCTGCAATGTGCTGCACAATGCATCTCGTCTCTTGCCCCTGCGTGGCCAGCCCAGCGCCGTGCTGCGTGGGCAATGGATATGCCAGTCAGTAAGGGCACTTACAGTCAGCCCTAAGGAGGGAGTATTTTACCCACTGACTGGGTGACACAGGCCAAACGATCAATCCCTAAAGGCCCCAGGCATACAGGGGCGGCCAAAGCGTGCCCCAGGGCCAAACAAACCCATCGAATCGTACCAGCCGCTTTCATCTTTGGGAGGTGCAGCCCACAGCTTGGATTCTGAGAGGCGCCCGGTGGGTGCGGGACCTGCCGTCCCCAGAGCACATGCAAGACAATGTGCCCTGCTCCACCTCACGCAGCGTGGCCCTCAGCCAGACATCCCGGTGCAGCGTGGATAAAACCAGGGCTCCTGCGCAGTCGAGTCAGCTCTGACTGCGCTGAGTGCATAAGCAGTTAAGGGGGTTCTCCTGCCTCACGCCTGTACAAGCTGTAAACGCTTCAACCTCAATTGACTCTTTGGTAAATGATTTTCCTTTGTTGGAATGATGCTGATGCAGCTCTCCATTCAAATTCTTAGTTAAAATGCAATTTTTGTTCCCGTTTCCCTGCTCGAGTTGGTAATTGACTCCTAATGGACTCTGTCATGGTTGGAATGATGCTCGTGTAACAACAGAAAGCGCCTCCCTGCCTCGCGGACCTGGGGACGTTCGTGCAGCCAGACACCAGCCCATGGCCACCACGCAGCGGGATACCGGCCACACCAGTTGGGAGCGTTAACGCCTTTGGTGCCATTTCCCATCACCAGCCCTGTTCTGCTCCCACCACTTCGGGGGTCTCTCTCCCGGCACGCAGGATGCTCAGGCCATGGGCGAGCCATGCTCTGCCAGCCTAGGGAAGTTCACAAGCCAGGGCCCTGGCTTTTTGGGTCACTTTGTTCCTGGCCCAGAGACCCCCTTTTGGGAGCAAGAAAGTGCTTGGTGAGTAGCTGGGCAGGCCCCAGCTGTGCCTTTCTCCTCCCTCCAGCAGCTCAACTTGCCCACTGCTCAAAATGAAGCGGGGCAGCAATTCCCAGCGATCGGGGCACTTGGCTGGCTGGCACCTTCAGTTCAGTACCATTTCATAATTCAAATGACCCCTGGCATTTTACGAACACAAACTGATTCAGCCTCAGGGCCCCTCCTGGGAGAAGAGTAAGTAGCATCACCCCCATCTTACCTGGGGAAACTGAGGCACAAAGAGGGGGGCGCCAACTGCCCAAAGCCACAGAGCAGGTCAATCACTGAATCATAGAATATCAGGGTTGGAAGGGACTTCAGGAGATCATCTAGTCCAAACCCTGCTGAAAGCAGGATCAATCCCCAACTAAATCATCCAACAGATTTTTGCCCCATATCCCTAAAAGGCCCCCTCAAGGATTGAACTCACAACCCTGGGTTTAGCAAGCCACTACTCAAACCACTGAGCAATGGCAGAGCTGAACTGAAACCCACAAATCTGGGCTCCCTAATGTCTAGACCACATTGCTACCAAAAACAGACCTGTCTTTGGGTCTTGACAGCAGCCTCCCCCTGCCCCAGCTGAAGCCCTGCGCCTAGCACGGGCAGGGAATAAATGTTACCCAGTGACGGCAAAGACAAGAAATGTTTACAGGCTTCTCTGTCTCCTTCTTCTGGGGCAGCTTCTTCTTGGGAGCCTTGCGCTCCGCTCGCCTCTGCTCGGTGGTAGTGTCAGCCGCGGTGATGAGTTTCTGCAGGTCTTGGGTCCTCTTCTCTCTCTCTTTCTTCCTGGCTTCAATCTTCCGCAGCTCCTGGATCAGATATTCCTCTTCTGCCACCTGCCGGCCAGCGCGAAGAAAGGCGGTTAGAGCAGCCGAGGCAGCAAGGCAAGGCAAGGGGGCCACCTATCGACAACAGCTCTGCTCCGTGGTCAAACGAGGCGGGACAAAAGGACGATGGGTCGCACGCTCAGCCCTTGGGAAGGCAGCACCTTCCATCACCCCAAGGACTCCTGCTACCCTGCCCTGATGGGTGTCAAACCCCCCTGGGCCAAGGGAGAACAGCAGCAGAGCCGGACTGGGATAAACGGAGGGGCAGGGAGTCGGGTGTATAACCGGAGGGGATTGCTCTCTCTCACCAGCTCCCTGGGCACACGGAAGAGCCGTCCTGGCAGCTCCGGACCCGGGAGCACTGGGACTGGCTGCAGCTGGAGACCATGAATTAGCCAAAGAGGAAGATCTGAGCCTCATGTGCCAGATCACCGTCCCCAGCGTGCTCCAGCCGGACTGGCGCTCCTACCAAAGGACCCAGGATCAGGCGCTCCGGCTACGTCCTGACTGCGCTCCCACCAGAGAGAGTTCAGAGACTGCCAGGGAGCTCACTGCATTTCAGCTCTTAGACCCAGGAGAACGGCTCAGGCCAGGACCTGCGCTAAAGGCTGGAACACTGTGTTGGGTGTTCGGCCAGCAACCACCTCAGAGCAGCCATTGCCAACCTGTGAGCCCCAAAGAACCTGTTGCTAGAGAGCATAATCCTGCTTCTCTCCCTGCCCCCGAACCTCTGCCAAATAATGGTGCCCACTCATTGTCTCACTGCACTGGGCCTGTCCCGTGCAGCCACACGTTACTCGTCAGACACACAAACTGTAAGCTCTGTGGGACAGGGGCCACATCTCTGTGCTGCGCCGAGCACATCAGGACCCTGAGGCACGCCTGGGGCCCAGGGGTGCTACAGTAATACAGATAAATACTAACTCCTACAGGGCTTCCTCTGGGGCAACAGCCACAAGGCCTCGTGGGTCGCGCTGGGGAAGTACGCTTGGCGGTGGAGACAGTCTGGGAAGGGGAGACCCGGCTGAGTTACCTGCTCTGGAGTCCTGTTGTACAGCCTCTCCAGCTGCTCCTTCCTACGTCTCTCATGGCCGGCGTCGAAGACGGGGATTTTCAGGTCAGTGCCTGGAGCAGCGCGGACGTTGGCCAGCTTGGCACAGATGTGGTAGTACCGTTCCTTCAGATCCTCCACTGACCTTTTCTGCGGAATACCCCGCAAAATGGACGTTACAAGAGGGTGAAGGAAACCCGGCTCCCAGCCTTTGGGGGAAGGAGCCCACGCCTCCAGAAGCACCACTAGGGAGAAGGAACGGCAGAGAGTGGAGAAGCCTGTCCCTCCTGACTGGCCCGGTTTCTGTGAGGATCTGTGCTATACGCACCCTTCGCCACGTGCCTCCCACTGCTGCTGTCTTGGGGTTACAGAAAAGGGCTGGAATGAAGAGCCCTGGGGTCTAGCCTTGACAGTCACTGACTCATGGTGTGACTGGGAGAGCGCCGGCACTGTGCCTCAGTTTCCCAGGCTCTAACAGGAGAGGAGGCTACTGCCCCTCCTTTACACTGCGCTTTCAGACCCTCACAGCAGGTGCGACAGCCCCACAATGCCAGTGTTATCCCTGTCGCTCTGCTGTTTCTCTCTCCTGCCGGGAGAGGCTGGCACATGCGGACGGGGCCCGAAGCTTTCTCCTGGCAGCCCACAAGAGAAAGCTCTTCCCAGAAGCTCCTACGCAGGCAACAGGGCCTGGTGTCTAAGCTCCCAGCCGCAGGCCTGGATTTCACGTGAAGTACATGACACGTGCCCAGGGGTCCCATGACAAAGGGCACTAGTGATTCACTTTCTGCGCTGCATTGTACCGAACGAGGTCTGAACTGTGTGCGACACAGGGGTGCAAGACGGAACAGTTCCCCTGGACTCCCCTGCCTGTCTGGAACCAGGAGAGCTTTGTTATCAAGCCAATACTCTGTCCTACTACCGTGCCCTTCATTAGAGCATCTCACAGGCTGTTACAAGCTTCAGAACCAGGGAGTCACTCGGATTCCCCTAGAATGCTCCCCTACCTGACAGGGAAACAGGGCGGGCTAGTAGTTAGCAGAGAGGACTAAGGGTCAGGACTCCTGGGTTCTATTCTCAGCTCCGTGACTTGCTCCTTGCTCCATAGGCCTGACGAAGACTCACACAAGGTCACAGCACAAGCCAGCGACAATCGCTGGAGAAGAACCCGGGAAGCTGGGTCTTTCCTGAACACTAGGTGATCTTCCCGCCCAGAGGTGGGACTCAAACCCAGGACCTCTGTGTTCCCCACTAGCTCAGTCTGCCTCTCTCAGTGCCTGGGCAGCTGTTTTCCTGGCAGGGACAATTTTCTCAAGGGATTTTGACTTCCTAACCAAATGCAACAGGGAACCGACATGGGTCACAGTGGATTTAATTATAAACAAAACGAGCAGTAAGCCCCTGTGCTGGAAATCCAATATTCCTCCCTGCCAATAATTCATTCTTTGCCCCTAATGAAGTTGATCCAAAGGGTAATTTGCTCCTCTCCACGTGGCAGGCTCAGTGCACCTCCCGGCTGCGTGCGCCTGGCGCTCACCTTGAACTGCTGGTGGTCGTAGCGGTCATGGATCACCACGAAGCGCAAGTCGAACCTGCGGGAGAGGTCAAAGAGGTGATCCGTCTCCGCCTTGGTCCAAGCGTCGTCGTGCAGGTACATCTGATACTCCTGCTCCGAATACACAGGCACCTGCACTGTCTGCTCAGGGAGAGAGAAGGGAGGTGGTTTACTCACTAGCTGGGGCCTCTCTCGAATTGCCCTACAGGCGGCAGAGACAGAACAAACCACATCCACAGGGCACGAACGGGCCAGGGGGTCATGAGTCTTTGCTCAGCTGGTCCCCTTACCCACCCAACTGCACCTCCTGTGGACCCTGCACATGCCCCATACCCCGAGGCAGCCACTGCCCCAGTGAAGCTACGGGGCCAAGTGGAATGGGTCGCATGGGGTCCTCCATCCCCGGCCTGCAAAGGGTTATTTAGTAATTATCCCTGTGCATTTCCAATGTGCCCACTGCCATAGTATCCAACACCAAGAGGCCCAGAAGACCTGGCCAGGCCTCACATCCACCAGCCCCCAGCCAAGGGGAGGTGTACAACCAAGAGGGACCTCTCTGAGAGGCAGGGTCTCAGACATCATGTTCTGGGGATCATTCTCCTCCCAGGCCAACCTGTCCACCTGTTCTCCTGGGCTCTCTAGCGACCCCGCC
>ML677352.1:47482824-47493199 GCA_007922305.1 Dermatemys mawii
AGCGACCCCGCCCGGGCACTGCTATTCTCCGACGGCAAGGGGTGTCCAGCGACCCTGCCGGGCACTGCTATTCTCCGACGGCGAGAGGTCTCTGCTGGCTCCACCAGAAATGGCTGGCGAGAGCAGCAGATTCTCTGGTGAATTGTGAGAAGGGGGCGGAGGCGAGGCCCTGCCCTGCCTGGGTCAGGTCAGTGCCGCGCCGCAGCAGGATGGCCGGCATGAGCAGGTGACTCTGAATTTCTCAGAGCCTCCCACTGCGAGAGCGCGGCACTGCACAGATACACTCACTGAGGATCCAGAGGTGCAGCAGGAGAGACAGGCTCCAGCCTGCAATTCTGGCCCATCCATGGTACTTGCTCGCACCTGGCAGGGGTACTTTGGGTGCATCAGTGGCAGAGATGATCAGTGCCCCTTGCGAGTGGGCACAATGCCAGCACTCCTGAAAGGCCGGCTGTGGGTACCCAGATGTCACCTTGTGAATCGACTGGACAGCCCTGCCAATGACTGCCCAATCACTGAACCCTTTGCAGAGGTGAATGGCCAACGGGTAGGAGATGTGGGTTTAAGTCCCTGCTCTGCCAGACTTCCCGTGAGCCCATGAGCCAGTCACTCGGGCTCTCCGGGCCTCAGTCCCCACTCTGCTGCCCCGGCTCACGGTGCTGAGAGGAGAAATCCATTCAAGACTGTAAGGTGCTCAAATATTATGGGAATGGGGCCCCAAAAGTATCCCAGATCTGCAGAAAGGTGCTGGCGAGGCAGAGCTGACAGCCCCTAGACCCTTCCCCCTATTTCCCTGACTTTCTTTTCTTCTGGCTTTAGACCTGGGAGAGGCCCGGAAACCACCCTGGTCTCAATGGCGGGTGGTCACCTCCTGGCTGTGCTGATCTGATATCTGTTGGCAGCCTCTGACACCAGTGACTGCACCGTGATGCTGCTGCACTGCCCATGGCATGCCCCAGCGGACTTGTGCTCTAGCAGGTCATTCATGCCTCCCCAGGGGCTCTCTCACGTGGCGCCCTCCACGCCTTTTCATACCGAGCGTCCAGAGGAGGCAGGGAGAAGGCGTGGGCTACACCCGCGGCAGCAGGCTGACGACACTCCACTCTCACAGCTCTCAAAGGCCCAGGCAGTGCCGTGTCTGTCAAGTGTGGGGCCTGGAAGAGAGCTGGATGGCTGGCTGAGAGGGGAACGGTCCCTCCAAACGGCAGACGTTATATCTGCTCCTTCAATTCAGGGGGTTGTGTCTGCCCTCAGAACAAGGAGCCCAGCTGGATTTTTGGCTTCTCCTGGAGTTCCAATCAGTAGCAGCTGCGACTGATGCTTCCCCTCCTCACTGCACGGCAAGAAGATTGTGACATGGACGCTACCCATGTCTTGGTCACTTCCAGACCCAGCAACCACTAGGACTACTGCTCATCTGGACTGCTCTCCACTTGTGGTCACCCGTCTCAACAGAGACGGCGAAAGGAGTCGGGGTTCAGAGGCGGGCAGCAAGAATGACCCGATGAAAAGACGAGGAATGAGACGAATGAAAATGTAAGAATCGGCACACTGGATCAGACCACTGTCTCTCTGGCAGTGACCAGGACCAGGACTTCAGGGGGAGCACACACAACAGAGCTGGAGTGACCCACCCTTGTCTTCCACTCCTAAGTTCTGGCAGTCAAAGGCTTAGGGTCCCCAGAGCATGAGGTTGCATCCCTGAATATCTTGGCTAATGCCCAGTGATGGACCCTCCATGACTTTATCCAGTTCTTTTTTGAGCGCAGGTATACTTTTGACTATCACAACATCCCATAGCAACGAGTTCCACAGATTAATTGTGTGTTTCATGAAAAAATCCTCTCTCTTGTTTGTACTAAACCTGCCCCCTATTCATTCCATTGGGTGACCCCTGGTTTCTGTATTGCAAGAAAGGGTAAATAACACTTTTCTATCCACTTTTTCCACACCAGTCATGATTTTATAGACATTCTCACATTCCCACTTTGGTGTCTCTTTTCTAAGTGAACAGCCCTAATTCCTTTAGTCTCTCTCTCCCATTCCGCACCCTTGATCATCTTTGTTGCCCTTCTCTGAACCTTGTCCAGTTCCACCATACCCTTTTTCAGATGGTGCGACACATTATTCAAGATACAGGTGACCATAGATTTATATTGCGGTATTATGATTTCTTGTATCTTATTTCCTATCCCTTTCTTAATATTCTGTTAGTCTTCTTGACCACTGCTCTGCATTGAGAGGAAGTTTTTGGAGAACTGTCTGCCATGACTCCAAGATCTCTTTCTTGAGAGGTAAAAGCTAATTTAGAACAATCCGTTTGTATGCATAGTTGGGACTACGTTTTCCAATGTGCATGACTTTGCACTTATCAGTGTTTAATTTCATCTGCCATTTTGTTGCCCTGTCCTCCAGTTTTATGAGCTCCTGAATAACTTTGTATCATTGCAAATTTCACCATTTCACTGTTCACTCCCTGAGAGAAATACAACTTAATGACTAGGACAGAAAAGGGAGATCCGGTTTTCTATGTACCCTCTCACAATGCAAGGATGAGGGGACACTCAATTAAAAGGAAAAGCAGAAAATTTCAAACGGAAAAAAAGGAAAAGCTTGTTTACCAAACAAATTAATCAACCCGTGAAACTCACCTGCACCAGATCTCACTGATAAAACCCTAACAGGATTCTAAGACCCATTAAACCTAGATATGGGTACTGAGAGCAGCCAGTCATGTCAGCTCAGATAAAAGGCAGAGATGAAAACCCTTGTGTTTCATGGCATGCGCTGACCACTGAACGACAGGAAGCAGGAAAAAACTTCCCTTTGGGACAGGGACCGTCACTTACCAGCACTCAGCACAACTGGGCCCTGAATGGACTGGCCTCTCGGTGCCATTGCAGTATAAACGATAAATCATTAACAGAACAGCAGCAGGCTATCTCCCACTGCAGGACTTTTTTTCCTCTGACACATCTGGCACTGGTCACTTTTGGGAGACAGGACACTGGGCCGGAGGGACCCAGGGGCTGATCCAGTCTGGCCATTCCCAGGGAATGCAGCTGCCTGACTCCTTAGTGGGTTTTTTTGCATGGAGCTCAGCAGGCTGACATGAAATTGAGCAGAGGGGGTGCACTGAGATTGGAGAGGGGCCTGGAAGCAAGTGGGGATGGAGAACATGATGGGAAGGAAGGAGAGAGAGAGATCAAACAAGGGTCTATGCGGGAGGATGAGCGCTGAAAGAGGACAGAGTCCTATGGAACACACTAATCGTGTCACTAGTCACTATCATAAGCATATGAGCAAGGGGGCCGAATTAAGGTTGCCTAGACAACCTTATTTCTGGCATTTCCTAGCTCTTCAGTGCTTGAATTTGCAACCTTAATAGTGTTCTTTTAACACTTTTTTGTGGGTTTTACATATACTTAAATAAACATACTAATCACTAAAACACAGTCATGTCTGACACAGAAGACAGCAGCTATTTATAACAAAGCACAGCAACTGTCCGACTGGACAGTTAGTGACTAACACCAGCTACCCACTCTGGGACAGGAAGCAAAGTATACTGTACTTAGTGCTCCACATTTTCACCAATTTTCACCAATAAATTATCAGGTTTTTTAATTAATGGAGTTCATTTTTACCGATTTACACCCATTTATCAATTCACTCAATTTTTTTGGTTTATGATTTAATCCTAAGTGGAGCACAGGATCTGGTCCAAGGGGTGAATACAGCTGGACCACTTGGTAATAGTGATGATAATATAATTAAATATAACATCCTGTGGTGGGGAAAACACCACAGCGGCCCAACACGGTAGCATTTAATTTCAGAAAGGGGTTAAATAAAGAAGTTAGTTAAACAGAAATTAAAAGGTACAGCACCAAAAGTGAAGTCCCTGAGAGCTGCATGGAAACTTTTTAAAGACACCATAATAGAGATTCGGCTTAAATGTATCCCTCAAATTAAAAAACATAATAAGAGAACCAAAAAAGTGCCACGGTGGCTAAACAACCAAGTAAAAGAAGCAGAGAGAGACAAAAAGGCACCCTTTAAAAAGTGGAAGTTAAATCCTAGTGAGGAAAATAGAAAGGAGCATAAACTCTGGCAAATTAAGTTTAAAAATATAATTAGGAAGGCCAACAAAGAATTTGAAGAACAGCTAGCCCAAGACTCAAAAAGTAAGAGCAAAAAAATTTTAAGTACATCAAAAGGAAGCCTGCTAACCAACCCGTGGGGCCACTGGACGATCGAGCACCACTAAAGGAGCACTCAAGGACAATAAGGCTATTGCAGAAAAATGTAATGAATTATTTGCATCGGTCTTCATGGCTGAGGATGTGAGGGAGATTCCCAAATCTGAGCCTTTCTTTTTAGGTGACAAATCTGAGGAACTGTCCCAGATTGAAGTGTCATTGGAGGAAGTGTTGGAACAAATTGATAAACTAAATGGTAATAAGTCACCAAGGCCAGATGGTATCATCCAAGAGTTCTGAAGGAACTCAACTGTGAAATTGCAGAGCTACTAATCGTACTTTGCAACCGATCATTTAAATCCGCTTCTGTATTGAGTGACTGGAGAATAGCTAATGTGGTGCCAATTTTTAAAAAGGGCTCCAAAGGTGATCCCGGCAATTATAGGCTGGTAAGTCTGATGACCGTACCAGGCAAACTGGTTGACACTTTACTAAAGGACAGAATTGTCAGACACAGAGATGAACATAATTTGTTGGGGAAGAGTCAGCATGGTTTTTGTAAAGGGAAATCATGCCTCACCAATCTACTCGAATTCTTTGAGGGGGTCAACAAGCATGTTGACAAGGGGGATCCAGTGGATATTGTGTACTTAGATTTTCAGAAAGCCTTTGAGAAGGTCCCTCACCAAAGGCTCTTAAGCAAAGTGAGCTGTCATGGGATAACGAAAGGTCCTTTCATGGATCGGTAACTGGCTAAAAGATAGGAAACAAAGGGTAGGAATAAATAAATGATCAGTCTTCAGAATGGAGAGAGGTAAATGGTGGTGTCCCCCAGGGGTCTGTACTGGGCCCAGTCCTATTCAACATATTCATAAATGATCTGGAAAAAGGGTTAAACAGTGAAGTGGCAAAAATTTGCAGATGATACAAAACTACTCAAGATAGTTAAGTCCCAGGCAGACTGTGAAGAGCTGCAAAAGAATCTCTCAAAACTGGGTGACTGGCCCCATTCTGAACCCACTTAGCTTGAAGGGTCAGGTGAGACGGACGTCGCAGGCTAGACTGCAACTGAAAATGTTACTGTGCAATACAGCGCGAGTCCGTGTGTGGAAGGAAGGGGCTTCTCAGGCTCTCCTCTGAGCCACTCTGCAGAGGGAGCTCCCTGCTGTGTAATGGAAGCCGGCCTGTCCACTTCCCCCACCCGACCCGCTCCTCCTTACTTTATTGAACCTGGCGAAGGGGTAATCCTTTCCCTCCTCGGCGGCCCGACGCCAGTGGTAGAACATCGCCCCGTCTTTCCTCGCGGGGTTGGTGAAGGGCATCCACTTCCAGGGCCGGACCTTCTTGGAGCCCAATTTTGCCTTGACTGTGCGGTAGCCCTGTGTCGTGTCACTGGGCAGCAGTGGAGGCGCATCCCTGCAGAGCAGAGAAGGCCTGGGTGAGAGAAGCAGCAGTCCGCGCTGCACTCCTCTGGAGAGTCTTTGCTATGGATCCGGGCAGCGCAGTAGGTAGTGCAGGAGACCTGGGTTCAAGCCCCATTCCTGGCTTTACACTCCCCAGGGCATAGAGGCACCACACACAGCTCCAGGGTGACACTCTGGCTTTAGGGTGCACAACAGCATCCACCCCCCAACTGCCCTGAATCAACACAAGCTCCCCACTGGGGAGTCAAAGGGAGCAATGAGGGTGCAGACCTGCTAGCAAGGTGAGATTCATCGTGTGTCAATGGAAAATCACATGCCTGCACCTGGAGATGGAACAAAAGCACGGAGGTGTTTGAAAGGAAGAGCTGTCTGGAAAGCAGACAGTGCTAGAGACCTCTGGGCCAATGGCACAGTCCATAGCAAGGGCCATATCTGGGGTTGGGAAGGAACTTTCTCCCCAGGTCACACTGGAAGAAACCTGGGGGCGGGAGGGGGAGGGAGAGGGTTGCCTTCCTCTGCAGCATGGGTCACTTACAGATTTAAACGAGTGTAAATGGGGGATTCTCCATCACTTGACATCTTTAAATCATGAGTTGAGGACGTCAGTAACTCAGCTAGGGGTCAGGGCTCTGTTACAGGGCTGGGTGAGTGAGGTGCTGTGCAATGAGCCACGTGATGGTCCCTTCCGATCTTAAAATCGAAGAGTTGGCAGCATAATGCTTGCGGAACAAAAGCAGTTGTTGCTCCCAGTGGCACATCCAGGGGAATGAGGGGCAAAGGGGCCCATACGCTGCCCCAAGTGATGTAGCTCCGGAGTGTCTGCACTTTGCTCATCACACACACAGGGCAGAGCCTCCCCAGTTTGGAATGAGAAGGAAAATATAAACAAGAGAAACAAAATCGATAACAAGCCTGGAGGAGAGGAGACTCAAGAAGCTACATTTTAGGGGCTGGAGTACCAAAGATTTCAAGTGTGACTAGGCCAGGCACTGACAGACTGGAGCCCTGGGTGGGTGTCAGTTCTCCCATGAGACTGTGAGGAACACTACCTAACAGCGCTTACTTTTTATCGGAGTAGAGAAGTGCATAAACCTCCCGGTGCATCCCCTCCGGCCTCTTAAATGTCAGCGTCTCAGATGATTTCTTGGATTTTTTCTGAAACAGATGATTTTGGTTATAGATTTAGATTTTAAGGCAGAAGAGACCATTAGATCACACAGAGGGATGATGTCTATATATCACCAGATATTATATTTCACCCAGTTATCCCCATATGGAGCCCAATAACTTGTGTATCCCATCTTGATTTGAAAACATCAGGAGATGGGAAATCCACCACTTTCCTTGGTAGTTTGCTCCAGTGGTTAATCACCCACTCTGTTACAAATGTGTGCCTTATTTCTCATTGAATTTGTTTGGCTTCCGCTTCCAGCTATTGGTCCTTGTTCTGCCTTTCTCTGCTACATTAAAGAATGTACCCGGAATTTTCTCCCAGAAAGGTACTTACACCCTGTAATCATGTCATCTCTGAGTCTTCTTTTTCATAAACTAAACAGGCTGAGCTCTTACAGTCTCTCACAGGAAGGCATTTTCTCCAGCCCTCATCTAATTTTCTTTGCTCTTTTCTGCACCCTCTCCAGTTTTTCAACATCGTTTTTAAAATGTGGACACTAGAACTGGACCCAATATTCCAGTATTGATCTCGCCAATGCTGTATACAGAGATAAAATCACCTCCCTACTCTCCCAGCTAGCACTTTTTGAATACTGGGCATTACATCTCTTCTGTCTTTCTGGAGTTATCCCAGTATTCCAAGATTTATAAAAATTAACATCAGTGACCCAGAGATCTCCTCAAGACAACTCTTTTAGGACTCTTGGCTGCAAATTATCCAGGCCTTTTGATTTCTAAGTATTTATTTCTAGCAGATATTGTTTAACACCCTCCTTAGTTACTAAGGTACTGGAAACTACTTCACTATCATGCAGCTTTCCAAGTACAGAACAGAAGCATTTATTGGACACTTCTACCTTTTCTGCATCATTAACAGTTTTACATCTCCACCTAGAAATGGCCCTATATCATTCTTGGAATTTCTTTTGTTACTAATATTGTTTAAAAATGCCTTATTTTCGTTAGCTGTACCAGCTGTTGAGTTTTCCCTTATGACTTTAGTTTCCCTTATCAGTTTTCTACTTTTGACAGCTTCCTAACTTATTTTGATTATTATCTATTTCCCCTTTACTCCATTTGTCATATGTTGCCTCCCCCCAGTTGCTGCCTTCACTCTGTCATGGAGCTAGGATGGGATTTTAATCAGTTGTCCTCTTTCTTGATCGTGGCTTTTTGATCATCTAATAAACTTCTTTTAAAACTCCCAATTTTCATTCACATTTTTCTGTCTTCATATTTCCTCTGAATCAATTTTGCTCATAATTTTCCTCAGTTTTGAGAAATTAACCCTTTGAAAGTACTAAATATATACATTACTGGTTGGTGCTGTTCTCTATTTGCTCATATTAAATGTAATCATGTCGTGATCACTGATCCCTAGGCAAATACCAACTTCTAGCCCATTGATAAATTCATCTTTATCTGTCATAATGATGTCTAACAGAGTTACCTCAAGTTACTGTTGTATTAGAAAATGATCGTCTATCATTTTTAGAAACACCAATGGTGTTTTACTACAGACTGCATAAGACCTCCAAAGTCTTATGTGTCCAAAGTACAAAGTGTCTCTCCCAAACTGAAATCCCCTATAACACTATTTATCTTTCCACACATTTCAGTTAAGGAGTAACTCATCCTGGTCTCTAGTTTCTGCTGGGGCATACAACAGATCCACACCAATACCCGGTCCCTGGCTTTGTTAGTTAGCACATTGATCCATATGCATTCAAGATCCTATGGGTCTGAGTTAACAATAACTTTCAAACAAGTGATGGGGTCTTTAAGGCAGAGTGCTGCCCCACAACTCTCTTATCCACTCTGTCCTTCGTACCCAGGCCATAGCCAGTGATTTTAATACCCCATTCATGCACATTCTCTCACCAGTTTTCAGTAATGCCAGTTATATCAGTCTCTGCGCTAATGAGAAGGTAGCCCCAGGGAGCTACACTTCTGTGTGGAGATAGACATTTCAATGGAGAGGAAACAGTGGCTGGGGAGTGCTTTGAGTGTGGTGGCATTTTATTATTACATAGTTTCATCTCAAATTGGACAGTCTGGGACCCACGCTACGGTCTTGGTTCTCTTGGATCTGAAATTCCAATCCATCTCTCTGTTTATATTGTCCCATCCCCACAGTGTCTGAGCACAATAATGCCCTGTGAAGTATGGAAGAAGTATTATACCCATTTATCAGGTGGCAAACTGGGGTACAGTGCAAATTTTCTTAATACAGATACGGTCTAAATGACTTGCCCAAGGTCACATACCGATCCTGTGGCCAAGCCAGAGACATAGCTCAGAGTCTCCCAAGTCCCAGTTTCAACACCTTAACCCCAAAGCCATCCCTTCTTGAGTTTGCCAGACATTTGGCATTTGACTGTTTAGATTTCCAACAAAACGTTTGAATTCTGGGGTAACTGAAGATATGGGGAATTCAGGAAATGGACATACATGTAAGATACCAGATATTCCATGGCAATGTCCAAAGTCAACAACTATAATAGTAAGAAATATTTGTTTTCCTCCAGTCTCTTTCAGTTACAGTCATTTGAGATGACACTTGTGAGAACAGTGGGTAAAACGTTCTGAGACACAAGTGCGATTTTGAAGTTGGTGACAAGGGCAAAGAGTTCAGACCCATAACCCCAGTACCTTATCAGAATTGATGATGTCCTTCTTATTGATGGTTCCCGTGTTCTCTGACTCCACACCTCCCAGCTCCAGAATATCCCGCACATCTGCACCCGTCGCCATCTTTCTTTCTGGAGGCAGAAACACAGTGGTTAAAACAAGAGCCCTATGAACGGGCACCCACAGGGCATAGATGCAGATTGTCCTCTGTTAAATTAACCACTTTGCTCATCCCCCTCCTGTGTCCAACAGCCCACAGGGCAAACAGACTAAGACATTCATCTTCCTTCAGCAGAATCTTATATGATTCTAAAATGGATTTTATTCTTCAGAGGCTTAGCAACAGAAAATGAGGGGTAACAGTGAGGGGTGCCTGTTCCTGGAAGAGAACATAGGCATCACCAGACTGGCTCACGCTATTTTTAGCCCAATGACCTGTCTCTGAAAATGGCCAGCACTAGATGCTTCAGATATTCTCAAAATGGCCAAATTATTCTACACAGAGGACAGAGGTCAAGTCCAAAACTACTGTCAAGCTGATGGAAAAAATGACTTTTCCAACATAAAATAATGCAAAATTTACCAAATATTTTCAACTTTATACATAGTGCACCAACGGAGACGCAGCCACCTCTGGGGTGGCACCCAAAGTCACCCAGTGAAGAAGGGGACATTTCTAGCCAAATGCTCCCTTGATATCACGACAGTGATCTCACTGGATCTTTAGTGCCCACACAGAGCAGAGAAGGCCCCTAATCCCTGCCCCACCTCAGGAGCCACCCAGAGCAAACTCCCTCAATCCCTGCCCAGAGACCCTATGTCCGGCCCTGACCCCGACCCTATCCCCAGACTCTCCCAGCCCCAACCCCCAGGACCCCGACCCCACCCTCCGAGCCTCCCCCAACCCCCAGGACCCCGACCCCACCCTCCGAGCCTCCCCCAACC
>ML677352.1:47493599-47523624 GCA_007922305.1 Dermatemys mawii
GGAAGGGACCTCGGGAGGTTCTAGGCCAAGTCCCTGCTCAGAGCAGCACCAACCCCCACGGCTGCGACTGACCGGGCCGGGCCCCTGTGCATCCCACCCATGACACACTCCAGGCCTCTGCAGAAACCCAGGGGCGTGTTGGGGTCACAAGATGCCCCTTTCCCCAGGGTCAGCGGCTGAGCGAGGTGGCTGATCAGCTGTGATACAGTGACTAGCAGTGACTGGTTTGTAGGGGGCTTTGCAGCCCAGATCCCAGGGTCGAGCCAGCCCCTCACTGCAGCCCACGCAGGCAGATCAATAGCGCAGCAGCAACAGGCCCTATAGACATGGGTCGTAGGATGGGAAGGGACTTCGAGAGTCAGCCAGGCCAGGCCCCTGCACTCATGGCATAGGGAGCAGAGCACAGGTAACAAGCCTCCCACCCTGTCGGCTGGCAGAGGGAACAGAGCTGCTCAGCGGGACCGGCCTCCCCTGACCACTAGGGGGTGCCCTTGCCCTTCTCTCTCCTCTGTACAGGGGGAGACAGGGCTGCTGGCCTGACCCGCAGCAAATGCAGACACTGAGGAAGCATCTCACACATACTCCTAACCCGTCTCACCTCTGCTGCCCTCCTCCCTGCTTTCCATAACACCCCTCCATACTGCAGGTACCCACCCCACTGAGCCACTCAATCCCCCCCGCCCCCCTGACACCCACTTCCGCTCCCTGGAGGCCAAGCACAGCAGACGGTATTAAGGGAATTAGCCCAGGCTTACATTTTCATAGAGTATTTCCTGTGGTTCCCCCTCAGGCTATAAAAGCTCCGAGGGGGTTGAAAATATTTACCGGGGCTCCTTGCCGGACAGCTCTGGCTGAATTAGCCCTGGAACTAGCCCTGTAGGAAGCCACATAGGTTGTGTCTTTAGCACCGTTCACTGATTCCCTGTTTCAGAAATAGGGGAAGAGCCATCAGGGGCTCCGGTCTGCAAGGGACACTGGGAAATGTGAGACCGGGTGTCACTTCACTTCATGTTGCTGTCTGCTTGGCCCTTGCATCGCTAACCCCAGCACACCACAGCCGGGCCCGAGTGTGAGAGAGGCACTCTCTTCCGTCAGGCCTATGTGTAGTTAGACCACTGTATTAGTTCAGCAAAGCACTCCTAATATCAACACAGCTTTTGCCAGCAAAAGGGTGTGATCGCTTATTCCGGCCCCACCTGCAACATGATCCACACACTTAGAAGTTTTGAGAACATAGCTGGTGATGCGGGGCCACAGTGTAGGTGCAGTTATATTGGGGGCACTGGGGAGTGCTTTTTTAGTTATGGCTTGTTTCATTTGGGGAACTGGTATAAGCTATATTGGTAAAAGCACAGGTTGAGGCCATTGTAAGCTTTGTCCACACTAGGGGCTATTGCCAGCACAGTGTTATCAGTCACAAATCACACCTCATTACACCCCTGACCAACATAGCTATGAAGGAAAAAGCTTTTGGTGAATGAACCAAACTCTCTTAATTCTGATGGGGGAAAGACAAGTACAGCTAGGAGGAATTAGAGGGGAATGAAAGGCGGCTGTAAAAATATATATACATAACAATTGGAGAAAAGGACAAGTTGATAATAATTAATATAAAACAGAAGCTAGGAATTGCAGAATGTTGCTAAGGGAAGCCAAGGGACACAAAGTGAAAACCATGGCCAGCAAAGTTAAGAATGATCAGAAGGAGTTTTTTAAATATATTAGGTACAAAAAGAATACTGACAATGATATTGATCCATTAATAGGTGGAAATTGTAGAATTATCGATAATAATGTAGAAGAAGCAGAAGTGTTCTATTATGTATTCAGAGAGAATACAGATGATCTAGTCTCACCATATGGTGATGACAATATTATTTCCCTTCCACTGGTATCTCTGGAGGGTGTTAAACTGCAGCTACTAAAGTTAGACATTTTTAAATCAGTAGGTCCAGCTAACTTGCATCCAAGAGTTTTAAAAGAGTTGGCTGAGGTATTCACTGGACTGCTAATATTGATTTTCAGTAAGTCTTGGAGCCCTGGGGAAGCTCCAGAAGACAGGAAGACAGTTGATGTTGTGTCATTTTTTTAAAAAGGGTCAATAGGATGAGCCAGGTAATTACAGGCCTACCAGCCTGACATCAGTTCCTGGCAATGGAGCAGCAAATACAGGACTTGAGTAACAAGGAATTAAAGGAGAGTTAATTATTAATGCCAGTCAACGTGAGTTTATGGAAAACAGATCCTGTCAAATGAACATTATTTTTTATGAGATTGCAAGTTTCTTTGAAAAAGGTAATCGGGTTGATGTAATATAATTAGACTGCTGGAAGGCATTTGACTTGATACTGTGCAACGTTTTGATAAAAAGCTAGAAGGATACTGTAGCAGCGCGATGGCTCACCTCTGCAGCACCTCCTCCTGGCAGTCTGGGAATTAGCTCTTTCCAGCTCTGGCGCACCCTCTGCAGGCCAGTGTCTTGCTGTCCGCTGGCCCTGTGTCCTCCCGGACCCCGGTGCCCTTTTTCCTGGGGTGCTGCCCCCTGGCAATACCCCACACTCTGCCTCTGGGTCTCCCCTCCCCACAGAACCCCCAACCCTCTATCCCCACATTGCCTCAGTCTGGGCTACTGCCAGTCAGCATCCAGCCCCCTTTCACTGGGGCAGACTGCAGTGTAACAGCCGCTCATCATAGACAAGGGGAATTTGGACCTGCTACCTTTCCCTGCAGTCCAGAATCTTTTCAGGCCTTCCTATCAGGCCACAGCCTGGGAGGTCACCAGGCCTGAGCTCCCCAGCTCAGCCTGCCCCTTCTCCAGCACTGCTCCACCCTCAGTACCCTTTGCTGCTTCAGGCAGCTAGGCAAGCTGGAGAGAGACTGTTCAGCTTCTGGCCCACAGCCAGCTGGCCCAGATTGGGCCATGGCTCCAGCTGTGGCTGCTTCCCCAATCAGCCTTTCTGCTGCTTTCCCCAGCCACAGCCCTCAGCAGGGCTGCCTTTAACCCTTCCAGGGTTGGAGCGGGTAACCACACCACTACAGATAGAAAATACACATGAAGTGGATTAAAACTGGCTAACTGATAGATCTCAATATGTAACTAAAGGGGAATTGTCATTGAGCAGGTCTCTTTCCCCTGGTGTCTTGCAGAAATCTGTTCCTGGCACTCCACTATTTTACATTTTTATTGGTGACCTGGAAAAAAACATCAAATCATCACTCAAAAAGTTTACAAATGACACATTTGGGGGAGTAGTTAGCAATGACGAGGACAGGTCACTGATTCCCAGAGATTTAGATCACTTGATACATTGGGAACAAGGAAACAATATGCGTTGAATGTGGCTAAACATGAATGTCTACAACTAGGAACAAAGGTAAAGAGGAAGAGCCGGGTCATTCTAGGCCATGGTTACAGGCTGGGGGACTCCCTCCCAGGAAGCTGTGACTCTGAAAAAGATTTGGGGGTTGTGATGGAGAATCAGCTGAACGTGAGCAACCAGTGTGATGCCGTAGCCGAAAAAACAAATGCCATCCTGGGAGGCATAAACAAGAATCTCAAGAAGGAGCAGAGAGGTGATTTTACCTCTGTTTTGGGCACTGGTGCAACTGTGGCTGGAATAGTTTGCCCAGTTCTGGTGCCCACATTTCAAGAAGAATGTTAAGAAATTGAAGAGGGTGCAGAGAGAAACCACAAAACTGGAGGATGCCAGCATAGAATCACGGAGATGTAGGGCTGGAAGGAACCTCAAGAGGTCACCTAGCCCAGCCCCTTGAGCAGAGGCAGAACCAAATAAACCTAGACCAGCCCTGATAGGGGTTTGTCCCACCTGTTCTAAGAAACCTCCAATGATGGCAATTTCACGACCTCCCTTGGAAGCCTGTCCCAGAGTGTAACTCCCCTGAGAGCTAGAAGATTTTCTGAATCCTAATATCTGACCTCAATCTCCCTGGCTGCAGATGAAGCTACCACTTCTTGTCCTACTGACAGTGGACATGGAGAACAATCAGTCCCTGTGCTCTTTATGACAGCCCTTCACAGAGCTGAAGACTATCAGGTCCCTCCCACCCCCCTCAGTTTTCTATTCTCAAGACTAACCAGGCCTCATGTTTCCCTGTAGATCAAGTTTTCTAAACTTTTGATCATTTTTGTTGCTCTCACCTAGACTCTCCAATTTATCCACATCTTTCCTGAAGTGCGGGACCCAGAACTGGACACAGTGCTCCCGCCGAGCCTTCACCAAGCCATGTACAATGGGACAATGACCTCCCGTGTCTTCCATACAACACTCCCGTGAATACATGCCAAGATGGGATTGGCCTTTGCTGCAATTGCTTCTCATTGTTGACTCATATTCAATTTGTAATCTGCTATGACCCCAGATCCTTTTCAGCAGTACGTAAGAATGGCCAGACTGGGTCAGATCAATGGTCCATCTAGCCCAGTATCCTGTCTTCCGACAGTGGCAATGCTGGTAATAAACAGAACAGGGAATCATCTAGTGATCCATCCCCTGTCACCCATTCATAGCTTCTGGCAAACAGAGGCTAGGGACACCATCCCTGCCCATCCTGGCTACTAACCATTGATGGACCTGTCCTCCATGAACTTATTTAGTTCTTTTTTGAACCCTGTTATAGTCTTGGCCTTCACAACATCCTCTGACAAGGAGTTCTGCAGACTGACTGTGCGTTGTGTGAAGAAATACTTCCTTTGGTTTGTTTTAAACCTACTGCTCATGAATTTGGTGACCCCTAATTCTTGTGTTATAAGAAGGAATAAATAACACTTCCTTATTTACTTTTCTCCACACCATTGTATAGACCTCTATCATATCTCCCCTTAGTCATCTATTTTCCAAGCTGAAAAGCACAATCACCTACCCAGCTATTCCCCAGTTTGCAGTTGTGCATTTTATTTTTTCTTCCTATGTCCTGTACTTTGCACTTGTCTTTATTGAATTTCATCTTGTTGATCTCCAATTCTCCAGTTTGTCAAGGTTGTTTTGAATTTAAATCCTGTCCTCCACAGTGCCTGCAACCTGTCCCAGTTCGGTGTCATTTGCAAGTGTTGTACACATACCCTCCACTCCATTATCCAAATAATTAATGAACATGTGGAAAATTACCGGACTCAGACTCCTCTTTGCAGGAGATCCCTAGAAAACCCCCCAGTTAGACAGTGAACCACTGATAACTACTCTGAGTACAGTCTTGCTACCAATTTTGCACCCAACTTTATAGTAATTTCATCTAGAGCCCATTTTTCTAGTTTGCTTATGTTAAAAGCATTGCTGAAATCAAGATATCTCAGCTACAGCTTCTCCCACATCCACTAGGCCAGTAACATAACATACATTCCTTATACGCCTCGTACTCCTAGCCACTTGCAAATTGATTGTTTCATAAGTTGTGTCCAGGTATTGAAGTTGGGCTGACCGGTCTATAACTCCGTAAATCCCTTTTAAAGATAGACACTATGTTTGCCCTTCTCCACTCCTCTGGGATCTCACCTGTCTGCTAGGAGTTCTTTCAAAGATAAAGCGTCTTGTAGCACTTTATAGACTAACAGATTTTAGGGATCATGAGCTGTTGTGGGCTAAGACCCACTTCATAGCCCACGAAAGCTCATGATCCCTAAAATCTGTTAGTCTACAAGGTGCTACAAGACTCTTTGTGGCTTTTGCAGATCCAGACTAACAGGGCCACCCCTCTGATACTAGACACCTTTCAAAGATAGTTGCTAATGTTCTGAAATTGTTTCAGCTATTTCCTTGCATACCCTGGAATGAATTTCATCAGGCCCTTCCAACTTGAATACAGCTGTTATCTAACTATTCATTAACCTGATTTTTCCCTATTGTGACTTGCATTCCTTCCCCCTTGATGTTAATATTAATTGTGTTAAGTACCTGGTCACAATTTACCTTTTTAGTGAAAATTGAAGCAAATGGGTGTTAAACACCCCAGCCTTCTTGATATCATCCACTGTTAGCTCTCCTTCCTGCTAAGTAAAAGACCAACACCTTCCTTTGTCTTGCTCTTGCTCCTAATCTATTTATAAAACCTTTACTTATGGCTTCTTTTTACGTCCCTTGCCAGGAGTAACTCAGTTGGGGCCTTGGCCTGGCTGGTTTTGTCCCTACATGCTTGTGCTGTTCTTTTGTACTATTCTCTAGCAATTAATCCATGTTTATACTTTCTGTAGGGTTCCTTTTGACTTTTTTTTCAGGTCATTAAAGGGCTCCTAATGGGGCCTCTTTCTATTCTTCTTATCTCTCCTATGCATGGGGATAGTTTACTGCTGCATCTTTAAGATTGTCTCCTGGAGAAACGGCCAGATCTCCTTTATCCCTGAGGATTTCTTCCCACGGGACCTGAGCTACCAGTATGCAGCGTTGATTAAAGTCGGCTCTTTGGACATCCGCTGCCCTCGCTCCTTCCTTTCCTTAGGGTCATGGTCACTTTCACCCAAATTACCTTCAAACTTCAGATTCACCACTAATCCCTCCCGGGGGTCAGAGCCACATCTAAACTGGCTGCCCCTTGGTTACTTCCTTCACCACCTAAACCCAACGGTTCCAACACATTCCAAAAACTTACTGACATTTTGTGTTTTGCCATTTTGCTTCACCAGCAGAAGTCTGGGTCAAGTCCTCCCATTCCTACCAGGTTCCTATTATTTGTTCTAGAAATGCCTCCTCCACTTGATTTGGTGGGTTCCTACCATGACTGTGCCCCTGGTTTTTCCCCCTTTTATCTTCAGCCAGAGACTTTCACCTGGTCTGCCTCTCATGTCCTGCTGGATCTCAGAACAAGTGCAGACAGTCTCAGTGCATAAGTCAATCCCCCTCCCTGGCGTTCCTTAACAAGCTATACCCCTCGATGCCAGCATCCCAGGCATGAGGCTGGTCCCACGAGATCTCTGTGAGGCCGATTGAGTCATAATTAAGGTCATCTTTTTTTTAATAGACCTACTTGTGGGTTTTTGTCATTTTCCCTCTTTGACCCTAGTTTAAATTCCCCCTTTTGGCACATAGTAAGATGTGGGCAGGGCTGGCTCCAGGCACCAGCCTAATAAGCAAGGCGGCAAGCGGGTGAGGGCACATCATCGGCACTGTCAGGGCGGCGCTGTTCCTGCTGGTGCACTTTTCCCTCTTCAGCAGCGCGCCTGCAGCAGCCCCGCCAGGAAAAATCGGAGGAGCTGCTTGGGGCAGCAGAAAAGGTAGAGCTGGCCCTGGCTGTGGCGTGTGGGGTAGATTTTTCATACTCCTGACCAATAGATGTGCCGGGGGGGAAACTTTGCAGCATAGACCTGGCCTTAGATTGTAAGGTGCTTGGGGCAGGGCTGGTCTTTGTGTTCTGTGTTTGCACAGCCCCTGGCATAATGGGGTCCTGGTCCAACTATAGGACTCCTAAGTACTGGGGCAACACAGATCAACAGTGATGGATCCAGATAGGCCAGCGGGGTCAGTCACTGGCCCTCGGGCTGCTCCCGACCCCTTCAGCATTTCAGGCTGCAGATTCGCAGCTCTTGGTTGAAAATGGATGTTCCCACCCAGCCTTTGCAGTTTCACGGGTTGGGGGTGGGGGTTTTCCAAATGTGAACTGAATGTAATTAACCCAGTGACGACAGGTTTAAGGTTAGTAGCCATGTTAATCTATATCCAGTGGGCTATAGCCCACGAAAGCCTACGCTGAAATAAACTGGTTAGTCTCTAAGGTGCTACAAAGTCTTCCTCGTCTTAACCCAATGATGTTTGCCTGAGTCTGCAGCCAGCCTGGGAAAAGACTCTACAGGCCAGACTGCCCTGTTTTTATTGGGATGCCCAATGGTGACTTGTCAGCATTAACCACTTCATTGCTGCTCCTGCAGCAGATGGAAGGGGGGCGGGTTAAGGGTGGAAGTGGGGAGTTACTGCAGGAAGAGGAAGGAGAAGAAACGGGGAGAGAGGCTGGGAAAGAGGAGAAACAAAGGGCCAGGCAGAGGGGTGCCCTGTCAAGGCCCTGGGAGCCGCTGTGCACTGGGACAGGCAGGGGCCCTAGGTGTGTGCATCAGACTCTACTGAAAACTGCATTCAGCACAGGTGAGTTGGCCCCGCCCCTCACACTGTGGTTCACACTGATTTTCATTCATGGATTGATTAAATCACTTCAAGCTAAACCAGGCAGGTGCTTTGAAATCCCCATGGCTGCAGGGCTGCCATTGTGTAAGTCCCGTGGGTAATTAACCAGGGTCTGTCCCTCTGATTGACTCAGTGCCAGCAGGGGCCTGACGTCGCTTCACAGACAGGGCCTCTTTGGGGGACAGGCAGGCCTGTGGGGGATCCTTGTCTACCCTCCATTCCATGGGGTTCCATGTGTCTGGGCCTGGCCCTCCGCTGGATAACAGGCCCCTGCAACCCTGGGTAGAGGTGGTAGGTTCTGGGGCAGCTTTGTTTAAATGAGAAGATCATAGAATCGTAGGCCTGGCAGGGACCTCGAGAGCTCATCTGGTCCAGTCCCCTGCACTCCGGGCAGGACTAAGACCACCCTTGGCAGGTATTTGTCTAACTTGCTCTTACACACCTCCCACGAGGGAGGTTCCACAACCTCCCTGGGCAATTGATTCCAGGGCTTAACCACCCCGACAGTCAGGAAGTTTCTCCTAATGTCCAACCTAAACCTCTAGTGCTGCAATTTAAGCTCCTTGTCCTAAAGGAGAACAATTTTTCTCCCCCCTCCTTGTAACAACCCTTTATGTACCTGAAAACTGTTCTCATGTCCCCTCTCAGTCTTCTCTTCTCCAGACTAAACCCAATTTGTCAGTCTTCCCTCATAGCTCATGTTTTCTAGAACTTTAATCATTTTTGTTGCTCTTGTCTGGACTTTCTCCAATTTGTTCCCATCTTTCCTGAAACGTGGTGCCCAGAACTGGACATAAAACTCCAGCTGAGACCTAATCTGCACGGAGTAGAGCAGAAGAATTACTTCTCGTGTCTTGCCCTGGTTTGTGGTGGGGGGGTCCTCTTGAATGCTATCCGCCCAGTAAATCATCAATGATTTAGATAATGGCATAAAGTATGCCCAGAAAGGTTGATACCAAGCTGGGAGGGGCCACAAGTGCTTTGGAGGACAGGATTATAATTCAAAATGATCTGGACAAACTGAAGAAATGGTCTGAAGTAAATAGGATGAAATTCAATAAGGACAAATGCAAAGTACTCCACTTAGGAATAGAAGGAACAATCAGTTACACACATATGAAATGGGAACTGACTGCCTAGGAAGAAGAACTGCAGAAAGGGGGGTCAGAGTGGACCACAAGCTAAATATGAGTCAACAGTGTCAAACTGTTAAAAAAATACCCCCAAACATCACTCAGCTGTATTAGCAGGAGTGTTGTAAGCATGACACGAGAAGTGATTCTTCTGCTCTACTCTGCACTGATTAGGCCTCAGCTGGAGTATTGTGTCCAGATCTGGGCATCACATTTCAGGGAAGATGGGGCCAAAAGGGAGAAAGTCCACAGAAGAGCAACAAAAATGATGAAAGGTCTAGAAAACATGAGCTATGAGGGAAGATTCAAGAACTGGGTTTGGGCAGTCTGGAGTAGAGAAGACGGAGGGGGACATGCTAAAGGATGCAGGGGTTTAGGCTCAGATTCTCAAAGGGAAATCAACTAGAGTTAGTCATCTAACCCCTGTGGGGGTCTGGCCTCACTGAACTGAATGTCAAAGTGCAAACCCTCGTCACCCCAGCCCTTTGACAATTACATTCCAGTTCCCTGACGCTGGCCCTGGCTTTTCAACAGGCTGCCAGGTTTTGTGGTGTATCCCAGAAGGTGGAGAGGCAGGGTGCACTCCTGGGATACACACATTAGCTGAAGGTTTCTGCTAAAATGAGCAGCTGTGAAACCCTTCACGACCTGTTGAGAGAAATGGGGCAATTGGCAACCCCCCACCACCTCCGCCCCCGCCCCCCCGGTTGGTTCTGGCTCTGTGCGGACAGCAGTGCACTGGTTTGCGCTCAGGTCAGGTTAGCAGGCAGGTATCTAGACAAAAGCCAGGGGTTCCCTGCAATTTCCCCAGGCCTGGAATTGTGGGAAGCCTCATCCAGACCACGTCTCCAAATACTCAGGCAAGCCAGGTTGTTGCCAGCCTCAGGCCCCCAGTTGGAACCTCACTGGAGGAGCTGGCACTGAGTGACACTCCTCGGGGGGGGTCTGATCTGGGGTGCCTGGTAACCCGGCATCCGGGTGACTCGGGCCAAGCTCTGCTCTTGAATTTGGGGGCCTCACCAGGCCATTCCATTTTGCGGGTGCCTAGTGAAAGGGGTGAGTAATAGGATCTGGGGGACGACGAAGGGTCCTTGTGAATGCTGCACCCCAAGTGAATTTAACCTAACCCAATTCCCTCCCCCGTCTCTTTCTAGGGGCTTGTGGAATGGAGGGTCTCTTGGGAGGCCATGAGCATTTTGGGGCAGGGGGGCCCCCACCCGGCTCCCTCAGCCCCACACCCCCTAGCACCCTGCTGGGACATTGGGTCCAGTGCTGACTCAGCGGGGACAGCACCGTGCCCCTTCCCCCCGGGACGTCTCCCTGCCCCTGTACGAACCAGGCCAGACGTGCTGGGCTGTGAGACCCCACGGTCACTTCTTTCACGTCCACGCACACACACGCTGTTCACCAGGCCCTGCCGGGGCACGTGTCTCCCCAGGCCCCGCACCTCTGCCCTCCTAGCGGAGGAGGCTGAGTGCAAACACCAGCCCAGCCCGGCGGGAGGGGGGTTATCTGGGGCCCAGCGCCGGACAAACCCTCCGAGGGTGACTAAGATGCGATAGGGCCAGGTGCAAACTCCAAGCAGGGAGCGCGAGGCTGTGCGTTATCGCTCCCCGGGTGGATTCAGGTGCCCAAAGCCAAATGTTTCCCAAGGGTGAGGCAGCTCCTGTGCGCGGGCGAGTTATCACAGCGCCCCGCTCGCCGCCTCCGGGAAATGGATGGGAAACGATTGCCAGGCACAGTCCCATTGCTGCAGTGCTGCGGATGCCGACGCCCGGGGGCACTCCTCCAAGGGATCCCTGCCAGGACCGGACCCACCTGAGCCCGTGCCCCTGCCCCCAGCCAGCCCCCCTGCCCCGCTCCCCACAGTGCCCCTCTGCTGGGAGAGCCAGGAGCGCCCCCACACCTAGTGCTCTCAAGCCCTGTCTTAGAGAGGAGGCGCTTGCCATCCGTTCAGTGGGGCGGGGGAAGAGCGTTGCTCCAGGGAACAGTGGAGGACCCTTCACCAGCCTGCGTGGGACCCTATAACAGTGTGGGGAGCTGGGTCCCTTTGGGCCCCAACTCTCAGCTTCTCCCCTCAGCCCTCTAGCTGGGGATCTCGCTTTCCAGCGATACCCCAGAGCCCCCAGGTCCAGGCCCAGCTGTGAGCAGCCTGTGCGGTGGGGCGTCGTGGCGGCCGTTGGAATCGGCTGCGGGGGAGCTCCCGTGCCAGGGGGCCGGGCCAGGCTGGAATCCCTGAGGGTCGATGTGGGCAGCTCTGCCCTTAGCGCCTGGCAGGTGGGGCATGGAGAGGCAGAGAGGCACACCCGCCTTGTCGGGAGTGATCCAGCCGTTCACAGAGCGGCCGCGCTGGGGCTGGGCTGTGGGACTGGAATCTAGGCGGTGTTGGGATCCGCTCTGGACCTGCTGCTCCTGATGCCCGGCCCAGCTGGGGATGGTTTGGTGGGTCTCAGGGCAGATCACAGACTATCGGGGTCGGAAGGGACCTCAGGAGGTTCTAGTCCAACCCCCTGCTCAAAGCAGGACCAACACCAACTAAATCATCCCAGCCAGGGCTTTGTCAAGCCGAGCCTTAAAAGCCTCTAAGGAAGGAGATTCCCCCACCTCCCTAGGGAACCCATTCCAGTGCTTCACCACCCTCCTAGGGAAAGGGTATCTCCTAATATCCAACCTAAACCTCCCCCACTGTAACTTGAGACCATTACTCCTTGTTCTGTCATCTGCCACCACTGAGAATAGTCTAGATGTCCACATCAAACCAGTCCACTGGCACTAGCCAGCCCCATGTCAGCAGAGGGGCCAGGCCTTGCATGGGCCCTGGCGCCGGATCTCCCCTCCCTGGTACCCCCAGAGCAGCATGGGATACAGGGCCCAGCGCCTGTGGGGAGCGACCCCCCAGCTCCAGTCTCTGGGGCTGTTCATCTGGAGTCTTTAACAGCCCTACGCTCCACTGGAGCAACACGAGAGCTAAGGGAGGGGTTTCTAGCCAGCTCTCCTCTGTGGGCTGGGGACAGCGCGTCACTGGCCTTGGGGCTGTCTCTGGAGCTGTGGGGGTGTCCAGCCAGAGGCGGAGAGGTCACTGTTTCGCAGACAGCCCAGGCTCAGCGGGTTCCATGCTTCCAAGTGACGGCCTGAGGCTCACCATGCGTGGAGACCGGCCACAACGGGGCGATTTCCCTGCTCAGCAGCCACATGGGGCTGACCCCCGTGGACAGCTAGGGTGTGTTGTGTTCCCAGTAGAGACACACACAGCTGCATTTCCAGGGCTCCCACTGCAGAACAGCTCCCAGCCCTGCCACTCCCTGCTCACCACATCTGGGCCGCTCTCTGCAACAGTCTGATTTCCCTTTGATCAGCCCCAGCTTCCCACCAGTTCCCCCGTTTGTGGGGGCAGTTTGCTCTTGTCGCCCACGGGTCCAAATGATGGGCCCTCCAATGACTCAAATAAGGGGCTGGGACTCAAGGCTCCTGGGTTCTAGCCCAAGGAAAAGCTGCGTGACTCTGGGCAAGTCACTATCCCCCGTGCCTCAGTTTCCCTGGCTGTAAAATGTGGGAGGGAGCTCTGAGACTCAGGTACAAGGGGTGAGAGAATTGCAAAAGTTGGTTACAACTCCCCAGACAACTAGTTGGGGGCTATGGCAGATTCCCCACCCCATGGCACCTTTCTGCCAGGCCCACATAGCTCGGGTGAGATGGGGGTCTCGCTGGGCTGGATTATACAGATCAGGCTCCACGGTCAGGGTCCCTTCTGGCCTGAGAAGCTCTGATGTACCTGCCCGGGGTCTTGCACTCCAGACAGCGAAGGAAGAAACTGAGCTGCAGGGCTCCAGGTGTGCCCAGGTGAGTCTGCTTTGCCTGGAGCGGTTCTGCTGCTGATGCACAGGAAGGACAAGCTCCCAGCTGCCCCTCTGGTCTCTGGGCAGGCTCTGGGGGCCGACAGGAGTAAAACCTACCCCACTCCCTCCAAGGAGCAGAGCCGATGCTGAGCTGCCCAAAGCTGCTGAGTAAAAGGTGTTCTCGTCCTGGTAGCCTTGCCTGGCTTGTCACAGGCCTGGGTGGCTAGTGTCGCACCTTCCTTTCCTCTGCGTGGAATTGCCCTGGGCTCCCACAGTCTGTTCTCCACTGGCTCCCGAGCCCTCTGAACTTTAGCTCTAAGCCTCCAAAGTGGAGACAACCGCCCAGCACCGTGTCCTCTGTGAGTTCCCCACTCCTACACCCCGGTCGTTAATAACGATGGTAGACAGCGACCAAGCACTGATCCCTGGGGAACCCCACCGCAGCCCTCCCCCCGACCCGACATCATCTCCTTCATAGTTACTCCCAGTGGGTTCTTTCCCTCCAGCCAGCCCCCTGGACCAGACTTTGCTGGGCAGATCGTAGACAGGTGGGGCCGACGCCTGGATTCCCCCAGCCCCAGCCTAGATCCTCTGTCAAAAGGGGCAGCGGTGCTCTCGGCGGTGGGGAGCACGGCCATCCTCCCCACACTGGGCTGCTGCAGGGAATCCCTCAGCCCCTCCCCTCAGGGGGTGAGCGGGGACCCCTGGTTCCATTTCCTAGGACACCCCAGTGGGCAGCTGAGGTAAATCTCTGCCTCTCGCAGAGGGGGCCTGTGTCAGTGGGAATGTTGTGGACGTCATCGGGGAGCCGCTGGCATGAGTGGCAGAGCTGGGGCATTCTCACGGGCACAGCAGCCTGGTCACTCCCTGTCCATGCTCCTTGGCAAAGGGGGTAGCCAGGGGGTCGTGTTTTCCACTGACCTCCCCCTTCTGTCTCCTTCGGGGAGGAAACAGGCCGGGTCTGATTCCTTCCCAGCCCCGCTGGGCTCAGAGACCTGCTGCAAAATGGGAGCCAGGGGTGGTGTGGAAAGACAAACCAGGGACATGCAAGTGTCTGGGCAGGAGCTGGGCCATGGTTTGGGGATTGCACTCCCTGCCTGCCCCATCTCGGCCCCCTACCTGGCCCCCCACTCCCCCAGCTCCTCTCTCACTGTGTCAGCCCCATGATTCCTCCATTGGCACCTGTCTCCTCTGCTCCAGCCCTGGCTTTAGGGCAGCAAACACTGGATCTAGCCTGGTGAGGACTCATCCAAAGGGGACGTGCCACAGGAGCATGTGGGATTCTTCCCGATCTCCCTGCGACATGGGGTTCCGCTGCAGATCCGGGGGAGCTTACAAATGTTACCAAAGCAGCTCAGTGAATCTGCAGCTTTGCTACTCTCTGGGGCTGGTTCAGATTCAGGGGGGCTCATTAGTGACTGAACCCCAGTGTGGGACTGGCCCCAAACTCCACCTCTTCCCCTGCCTGCACCCCTTGGAAGGCTCCTCTCCTGCTGTTTTGGGGTCACAATAACCCCAGAAACCAACCCCTCAGTGCCGGAGGGCAGCTCACCCTGCAAACAAAGGGCTAAGTGACAGGCAGGAAAAAGTCCTGGCCTTGCCTTGTGCTTCTCTCCCCCGCAGGGCCACGGGCTGATGAAAGGGCACCTGGAACTGGTTTTTCCTCCCTGCAGGAGTCAGCACGGAGCTCACTGGGGAAGGTGAGCTGGCACTTGGGCTGCAGATGCCTGGGACAGCACGCCCCAGAGCCAGCCACTCCGGTGTGACAGGAAGGCTGGAGAAACCCAGCTTTTCTGGGAAATTAAAACTCCTGAGCCAGCGATTACTCACACACACAACACACACACACACACACACACACGCACACCCCTCTTCCCCTGGGAATAAACCCCAGAACCAGAGATTCTCCTCACACCTCCCAGCTGGCTGCATGGCCTGACTCACGGCTTAGTCAAACAGCCCACACCTTCCCTGTGAGCGGCAGCTTGGCGTTTCTGAACAAGTTGCTGGAGAATTTGCACCAGCGCTGGAGGTTTCCCCTGGAGCCCTGCCCCTCGTCGGAGTGGCCGGAGGCAGGGCAGGTGCCCTCGAGCAGACAGGCCAGAAAAGCCACCCCCCTCGAGCCAGGCGCTGGATTACCCTGGCCCACATTGAGGGTGGCTGCAAGCAGGGAACCTGTCTCCACAAAGCCAGGGGGGCTGGTGGTTGTGGTGGAAGCTGGGTGGCTCGTGGAGCATATCCCACAGCTGTTCCTTAGCACAGAAATGCCTCCACCACCACCCCATTTTAGGTGCCCTCTCCCCAGGCAGGGGCCCTGGTGCCCCATCAGGGCTCTAAGCAGGGAGGCAGAATGGAACCCCAGGGTGGGGCCAGATTTGCAGCCAGGACAAATCCTCAGCACCCCAAAGCTAAATGAATGTCCAGGAGTCCCCAGTCCCTGCCCCTGCTTCCCCCATCCGTACTGCCGCTGCCCTTTCTAACGGACAGCCCGGGACAGTCACTTCAGCAGCCCTGAGGCATCCTCCCTCCCCCAACCTGCACTGGGCAGAGCCTTGGTGGGGGGAGGCTAGGACAGACCCAACACCCCGAGGCTCACAGCAGGAGATGGGCAGCCCTTTAGGACGCAGCAGGGCAAATCCTGCCAGCCGGGACTGGCTCCTCCCCTGTGCTACAGGGCTCAGCCCAGTTGTGTTTTCAGGGTGCGGGAGTGGATTTTACCTGCTGTTCCAATCTTCTCCCCCCGCACCCCCAGTGGAGAGGCCAGCCCCAGGAGGGGGAAGGGGCCTAAGGAAATGCAGCCACAGGGTCCAGGCACCCCACCCTAGTGCGTGCGCACACCAGCCTGGGCGGGTGCCTGCTCTCCCTGCCCCCCACAAATGCACAGATGCAAAGGGGGGTGCACCCAGACATACCCAGCTCTGACTCTGTTTTCCCCAACCCACTGCACCCCCTAAGAAGCAGAGTCCTGCAATTCTGAGCAGAGCCGAGCCCTGGGTGCAGGTGAGTCGTTTCTGCTGAGAGCTGGGAACGCGGGAAGGTGCCGCACCCTCCCTGCCATGGGGGGGACGGTTCACAGCAGTGAATGGCAGCACTGGGGCTGAGCTGCAGTGGAGCGGGCTGGCGGGTTCTCCGGCCCAGGCTGCCCGTGCGATCGTCTCTGCACTGTGACGCTCCGTCAGGTCTGTGCAAGCCCCAGCCGTCAGAGCAGCGCATGTACCCCAGCTAATCGGCCGTGGGAGGGATGGAGACAAACCTGCTTGCTGGGCCTGGGACCTGCCAACAAGCCAGCGCTTAGTCACCCCCTATTAATTCAGAAGGAAACCTCAGCACCTGAGAGGAGTGAAGCTGCCCCGTAGCTTGGCTGGGGTATTCCACTGAGCCAGAAATCTGTCATGGACACAGGAGCTCTGGCTGGGGGAACTATCCTGGGTTGTAACCACCTGACAATGGGGTCAGGACTCCTGGGTTCCAGTCGCAGCATGGGGCGGGGGGAGAGAAGAGGGAAGAAAGCTAGTAGGTAGAGAAGAAAGGACAAGGAGTCAGCTCTCCTTGGTTTAGTTTGTCTTTGGCATGAACAAGTCACTTCACCTCTGTGCCTTCATTTCCACATCTGTACACTGGGGAAACTGAGGCATGGGGTGGTGAGATAAATGACTCATTAATGCTTGTTTCTAAGTGCTGCCACTCATGGAAAATGCTGAGAAAAGGCAAAGGGCGTTGCCCCAGACTCCTTCATGGCTATTTTAAATAGAAATGAACCTCAATGCAAATAATATTTACAAACAGTGAAGCCCTGCCAGCTGCTTCTCGCTCCTGAGGAACGTTTCAAAGTCAATTCTGCAGGCTCCTGATGTTGAGGTGTATTTATTTATTTTACAGCAGATCACAATAGCGCATGGGTTTGCATATAAAGAAAAGTAACATTTCAAAGTGGGGGAGAGCTAGTGCGCCCAAGCAGAGAAATGTTAATTGACAATATACACAGCCGGGAACAGGCTCTTCTCCGAGTGGGGAGGCCCCGTGGGAAGACTAGTTCTATAAACCCAAACAGAACCCTGCTCTTTTCCAACTCACAGTGCACTTTGCAGAAGCTGTGCATCAGGACTCCGGGGCCTCCTCTTTTAGAGAGAAGGTTTCAAGTACAGTAGAGACCTGGGGATTCATAAGCGGACAAAACTCCTTGTCCTTTTCACACACACAAAGTTTGGGGAAACAGCTTGGAAAGGGGGCTGCAGCAGTACCTAGTTTCCTGCTCATCCTTCAGCAGAAAGGGAACAAAAAAATACACAATTAAAAATGACAAGACAAATCCAGAACCAACATTGCAAAGCTGAATGTTTTCGAAAGACGCTGCTGATTTGTACTGGGCACAGGAGCGGGCTGCAGATTGCATGCTCCTCGCGGGCTAGGGACTATGGCAATTCCAACAGGATTTGGAACGCTCCCTTGAAGGGCATAAAGAAGGTAGATCCCTGTCCTTGTGCTGCTCGGCCGTCCGCCCAGTGCTGGAGTCAGGCTCCCACACAATCTCAAGATTGCTTCCTAAGTTCAGGGGATTTTACTGCGTGGGTCACTGTCTTTCCACATTTGAGCAATCCCAGGCAACCTCAGATTCCAGCATTTCAATCCAGCAGCCCCAGGCCAAGTTAACGCCAACACACACTGAGAAGTGATCCTGCTTCGGGGCTGAAGCCCGTCTCGGGCTATGGAACTGGGTAGGGAGCAGAACGTGGCATGGCACCGGAGCAGATGGCCCAGGGGGTCCGACCTAAGCTGGCCATTCCAGTCTTCCTTTGAAGGTGGCTTAAGATGGTGCTAAGAGTCTACAGAAGCTGCCTTGTATATCTGAGCCGGATTTTCTTTTTACGAGACATGTCCAACCCACTTTAACCCAGAGCCACTCCATGGCTGCCCAGTTTTTACATTACAAAATTTTTTAAAAAATCATAAACTGGAACAAATGTACAAGCTAAAAATCCCTTTAAAAATGCAGATACTCAATTCCTGTACAGTATGATACACCTGGGCTCCGCAGCCAGACTCCTGGGGAGTTCTTGCTGTGGAAGAGCCAGCTGGTTTTACCTTTAAATACGGAGCATTTGCTCTTTTCCAGACCTCGCTAGTGACATAAATTAGTTGCATCCATAAGAAAATATTTTGCGGCTTCATAAATAGAGTTCAGTCTCTCCCTCCCCCGTGGCCAGGGGCCGGATCCCCAGAGGCGTCTGTCCATTACATGTGTCTCTTCATGTGCAGCGCCAGGTGGTCGGACCGGGAGAAGGCTCGCTCGCAGAGGTGGCACTGAAAGGGCCGGTGCCCAGTGTGTTTGCGGTAGTGACGGGTCAGCTCATCGGAGCGGGCGAACTTCCAGCCGCAGCCATCCCAGTTGCAGTGGTACGGCTTCTCCCCTGGGCAGAGAGCAGCATAGCGTTAGACTGCCAGCCGTGGGCACTGCCCTGCCATGGGGCCTGCTCCCAACCCCCCTGGGCAGAGACCAGCACAGTGTTAACTTGCCAGCCATAGGCACTGCCTTGGGGCCTGCTCCCAACCCCCCTGGGCTTTCTAGCAGCCGCTCCATCTCCTTGGCTGCTCACAAAGTCCCTGCGCTTCCAGCCGCGCATCCCCGGACCCCGCCCGCCTCAGTTTAAGGGATACAACTTTTGGCACTTCCACCCACCACTATCCTGCCCCCCGGCTCAGGGCCCGCTCCCGCCCCCCGGTACTGTCCCTCCCCCCGCGCCTCACGCCCCCTGGGAGTTCCGCTCCGGGGAGGAATTCGACGGCGGGGTCGGGCCCAACCACCCGTTCCCCTCCCTCCGTCCCAGGACCCCTGCCCGGCTTGGGAGGTCCCGCAACCTCCCCACCGCAAGAAGTGATTTGCTCCCCCACACACACGCGCCGTGCGCCCCCAGGAGCTCGGGGCAGGAGCCGGAGCCCCACGGAGCGCGGGACGGGGAGGGCCAGGAGCCGGAGCCGCGCGTCCCCCCTTACCGGTGTGGGTCCGCATGTGCGCCTTGAGGTGGGAGCTCTTGGTGTAGGTCTTCCCGCAGCCCGGGTACTCGCAGCTGTGGGTCGCCGAGCGCTTCCGCGCCCAGGCCCGCCGGCCCCGCTTGGGCTTGGCGAGCTCGGCGGGCGGCCCGGCGGGGAAGAACTCCAGCCCCGGCGAGTGGGGCGGCGTGACCAGCAGCCCGGGCAGCGGCTCCCGGAACACGCGGAAGTGTCCGTGGAACTGGGCCGGCCCGTGGGCGGCGAAGGGGCCCGGGTAGTGCTGGGGAGGCCGCGGGTAGTGCGGGGGAGCCAGCGGGGGGCACTCGCCCGGCGGCCCCAGCTCCTCGGGGGGCCCCAGCCTGGCGTGGGGGTAGCCGGGGTGGGGCGCGTAGAGCTGCGGCCGCTGCTGCGGGGGGAGCATCAGGAGGGGCTTGTGGTCCATAGCGCCCGGCCCCGGGCACTCGCCCAGCATGCAGGCCCGCTCCTCCGCCGGCTCCTTCTTGATGCGGGCCCCCAGCGGCGGCGCCAGGGGCGGGGGGCCCAGCCCGCCGGGCACCCGCAGCTCCGTGTACTCCCGCCGTGGGGGCAGCTCGCAGGGGCCCGGCAGGTCGGCGGTGAGCAGCTCGGCCATGTAGCTGTGGCTGTCGGGGAAGGGGGCCCCGAAGTGCGGGGCGGGCGGGTAGGAGCCCTCGCCGTCCGCGCCGCAGCTCTCCGGGGTGTCGGGCAGCGGGTAGGCGGGGGCCGCCGGCTGCGCGCTGCTCGTGTGCGCCAGGATGAAATCCAAGTCCACGAACTTGCCCAGGTCGTCGTCCTCCCTCTTGATCCCGGCGGGGCCGCCCTCCATGGGGGCGAAGCGGGGCTGCAGGGGGGGCGGGGAGACGGGGAGTCAGGGGCCGGTCGGGCGTCGGAGGAGAGTCAGCCCCGATCCGGCAGACCGGGCAGCGCTCGCTGGCGGGGAGCCCCCGGGAGGGCAGGGCGCGCCTGGCGCATCAGTGACCCCCGGCTCCATGACATGGGCTCAGCTGGAGCCAGAAGCCCCCACCCGACCGCGGGGGCCAGTCCCGCCCCGAGCCGCTGCCTCGTGAGAGCCGAGCGCCTGACGCCCGAGCCGCCCAGCGCCCGACGCCCGAGCCGCCCAGCGCCCAAAGGAGCGTCCGACTCCCCCCCGAAACACTCCCCGCGCACCCCTCAGCCCGGCCGCTCCCCTCGCGTTCTGCGCAGCCCTCCACTTACCGGCGACCCTACAAAAACTTCCCTAGCGCCGCTCCGTCGCCTCCTCTCCCAGCGCTGCGGGGAGCGACTCCCCCCCGAAACACTCCCCGCACAGCCCCCAGCCCGCGCACCCCTCAGCCCGGCCGCTCCCCTCGCGTTCTGCGCAGCCCTCCACTTACCGGCGACCCTACAAAAACTTCCCTAGCGCCGCTCCGCCGCCTCTCCTCCCAGCGCTGCGGGGAGCGACTCCCCCCCGAAACTCTCCCCGCACAGCCCCCAGCACCTGACAGCGCCCCCGCCCTCCCCAGCACTGCGGGGAGCGGCGCCCCCCGGCCCCTCCAGACCCCCCGACACCTACGTGGAGCGGCGGCCCCCGCTTTTCCTCCAGGGGCAGCGGGCTGGCGAAGGAGGCGATGGGCGGCAGCGCAGCTTCCCCCACGGCCCCGGCCATAGCGCGCAGGGCAGCGCGGGGCTCCGCTCCGGGACAGCCCAGCACTGGGGCCGCCCGGCCCGCTCCCCAGCTGTTAACATCCCCGGCGCGCCCGGATTGGCCCGCCCCTGCTTGGATATTCACAGACCTCCTCCGCCCATTGGCCAGCGCGCCGGAGGACACGCCCCCGGGCCCCTAGGCCACGCCCCGTCCTCTGGAGGGGCTCCGAGCCACGTGCGAAAAGACGCCCCAGGTCGGGCAGCAGGTGGGGGGCGTGGGGGGGACCCTTGGCGGCCGCCCCCTCCCCCCGCTCCCTAGATCCACCCCCCGTGGGGGGCGCCGGGAGGAGCCGGGCCCGCGCAGGGGGGTTCAGGGCTCTGGGTGGGTCCCAGGGGGTGTGAGGAGCCGGAGCGTGACCAGGGCGGTGCGAGGTCCTATCTGGAGGCCAGTGCCCTGGGGAGGCCCCGCGTCACCGGGGGGGCCATGTGCCTGCCCTGGGCTCCCCCCTGAGCACAGACAGAGGGGGCCCAGGATAGCCTGGCAGGTGGGGCGTCCTGCCCCTGGGGAACAGCCCAGCCAGGGGGGACAAAGGGGAGACTGCAGCGCAGCTCGGGGGGCTCTGTGAAGCCAGGTGCAGGTTACACCGACCCCCGCAGTCAGTCCAGACCAGCCAGCTTGTGAGGGGGGGCCCAGCCTCCAAGACCTTCCTGTCTGGGGTCAGCTGGGCTGGCCTCCCTCCAGCCAATACCAGGAATGGCTCTTTGACTGTTGAGCTTGTCTCCCAGCGATAAGGTTATCTCCCCCCGCCTCTCTCCTCGGGGGCTTTCCATCTCTCCTACCTTTCGAAGAACTGGGCTTCAGCCCGCTGCTCTCCGGAGGCCAGAGGAGTAAGAATAACGCTCCCCACAAAGGGAAATGCACACAGCTTCTCTGCCCTGGCCCCAAAGCTACCCAACCAGTTGCTTTCATCACTTGACTTTAATTATAAGGGTGGAGCGCTGCAATAAATGAGAGCAGTAATCCAGAGGGAAAACAACTATGCAAATCTTTCCCCTTTTACCAAGAAGGCCCGGACTCCTTTCCAAAGCACGCGCTGGCCGGGACATCAGCTGGCAGCTTGTTGTTATTTCAGAATCCTGTTTCGTTATCTAGAGTAAATTCCACCCCATGGGTAGAAACTGAAAAGTGCTTCTCTGTGGAGCTTTAGCTCGGGCATTAGAGAGGCCACGCGTGCTCCAGTGTGGGGTGCGAGGGCCTTTCTCCTGCCCCGCGTGGCTGCGTAGTTGTGTGGCGTGCTGCTAACCCTTCTCTTCTGATGTATTATTTGTACAGGACACAAATATGGAGGCTGCTGCTGCCCCAGGATCTTACAGAGAACAAGACCAAGTGGCCTGGAGCCAGAGAAAAGAGCAGCTTCTAGTGACACTGGGGTTGTCCCCTTTCCCCTCCGTTCGAATACATTCAGCCCTGCAAGGTTGGCTCATTTTCAGAGAGAGAAGGACCCGGCAGACTGGCCGGTGGGTCCTCCTTGGGGCGTGTCGAGCAGCCCGGCCAGCGGTCAGGGCCCCACTGTGCTAGCCGCGGTACAGCCTCGGAGAGATGATCAGTTGGACAGGAAGCGTTATCCCCGTTGTACAGCGGGGACAGGGGGTCAGACACTCACCCACCATCACACCAGGAGTCTGTGAGATCCACAAAGGCTTGTCCAAGGCCCCCACCAGCAGAGAGAGACCAGCCTCCCTTGAAATTCCTGTCACAGCCCCTCTCTAGTGGCCGCTTTGGTTTGGGAGCGAGAAGGAGCTGGTGGGACCCGGCTGGAGATCAGGCTGGCTGGGCCTTGCGAGTCCCTGAAGGTGGGTTTCGGATGGGCCTAGCGGGGCAGGAGGTTTTTGTGTGCACGGCACTCTGTTTACAGAAGCCCACGAGCTGCATTTGGGAAGGAGAATGATCTCCCCAGCCACTGAACCAGGCTGTAAAGACGGGGGCATTAGACAAGATCAAACAGCAGCAAAGCAACTGGAAGGCAAACAGGAGGGTCAAGTGGACGAGGAGTGAGGCGGTGGGGGGAGGAGAAGAAAGGGTTAAAGATTAGCTCTGCTCCTGGCAAACCTGGAAGAGCAGCTGAGAGAGGAAAGCTGAGGCAGCTGCTCGGGGGGCATTGGCACCTGTTGGTGCTACACTCGCACCCGGATCGTGCCAGGTGCCACGCGGTGCACAGGCGCTTGGCTAGAGACCAGCTTGGTTCACAATCCAGCGAAGCAAAGGAGGCCTCAGCCCCATGGGACGCTCCAGGACAGTGAGGCACAGGGACGTTCAGTGACTTGTCCAAGGTTGCCTGGGAAGTCTGTGGCAGAGCCGGGGACTGACGCCATCCCATGACCCACCACAGTGACTCAGCCTCTCAGCTGGCTCCCTTGTCATGGGGTGGGCCCTTCAGTACTCAAGAGTCCTTCGCCCCCTGGGCTCCAGGGTGGAAAGGGGGCAGCCCCACTAGGCCCAAGTGCTTGTGTTATAAATACCCGCTGCCCAAGGGGCCACACTGACCATCTCCCCTGGGGCTAGAACCAACCGGCCCTGGGGTTTATTTTCTGCCAACAAGGAGGAACCGGGGAGCCCCTGCGTGGCAGCAAGGCTGGGAACACTGCCCCAGCATCTGCCTTGGCCTCGCCAGGGTGAGGGAGGGGGCAGGGAAGCCGCTGTCCTAGGGAAAATGTTCTGTTTTAAAGGACTGATCTAGGGTGGGTGTGAGACTAAGAGCATCAAACAAATCCCCTGTCCTGGGCCGGCCCAGCAGCACCTGGTGTCAGAGAAAGCTCCTGCCCTGCAGAGGGAGCCACCATCTCCGCCAAGGGAGACACACGCCAGGACCCCTCCGGCTGCTTGGGCCAGGGGCTGTGAACACCCACGGCTTGAGTCTCTGGGGGTGGCTAGAAGGGAGAGGTCTGGGATGGACGGAGGGGCGGATAGACAGACAGCCATCGCTGGCGGAGATCTCCTCCCTCCATGTCTGGGGTTGGAGGGATGGACGGACAGACTGGCAGAGAGGGGATGGATGGACAGATGGAGAAAGGATGGACGGACAGACTGGAGGCGGGGAGTGGGTAGATGGACAGACAGAGGGATGGATGGACAGATGGAGGAAGGATGGACAGCCAGCCTGGCGGTGAGGATGGGGTGGAAGGACAGAGGGGTAGACAGACTGGCAGTGGGGAGCTCCCCCACCCTTGAAGCTGAGAAGCCCCGTCCTCCCCCCGCTCCCCCCAGGAGCTGTGACCCCATCCCAGGGGAGCCCAAGGTTAAGTCCCAGGGTCCCGCAGCCCGGCCCTGCCGCAGAGCAAAGCGGAACTCCAGAGAGATTCAGCCCAGCCCGGAGCCACCAGCTCTTATCGGCTCCCGGCAGCTTTTCCCCGCTGCAGGGACAAACACAATGTTATCAGGCCAGGCGAGATTCACTCACTGTGGCCTCAAGCGTGGGGCCCCCCACTGCACTGTCAGCCGGGCTGCTGGGACTGCAGGGGGTGTCCCAGGAACCAGCCCCTCAGCCAAGTCCTGGGCCACCAGCCCCAGCAGGTTTGCTGCCGGGGGCCAGGCAATCAATGCCTTTGCCCAGCCCGGGCACAGACTTCAACCCAGCCTAGGAACGGCACGTGAGGGACGTGCTGGATTTGCCCCCTCTGCCCTGCCAGCTCCTCCCCAGTGCTGCCGGCGGAACTCCTGGCCACTGGAAAAGTGGCTCCCCCTCACCCTGTGCAGAGAACCTCCACACACACCAGGGCTGGTTTATTTATTTTAATGTCAGGGCCTTTCCTCCTGGAGGCTTTAAATTTGTTGTTAATTGACAGGAAATTCTCGGGAGGAACCGTCATGTAACTGGGGAGGGGGCAGGGACTGGGGCCTGCCCTGGAGGAGCCTTTTCCAGGAGAGAAGCACCTCAGAGGCCAGTTGTTCTGGGCAGCTCCTTCCCATGAAAAGAACGGGTTCAAAGGGTCTGTTGGGACCCTGGCACCAGAGAGTGGGACCCGCAGACCGGCAGCCTCACAAGTCAGTTTTAGCTCCTCATACTGGTGTTTAATGGTTTCTTAATTCAATGAAGAAATACCCCAAAATGGTCTTGGTTAAGACTAATTAACATTTATATCTGATGTTGCATCTTCTAGGCCTGTGGCAAACAGTCATTTATCCAACTCCCCTGTGAGGAATCCAAAGCACTAATAATAATTGACCCCAAAACTATCAGGCCGAGATATCTTTCCCGAAGAGAAAACTCCTTCTCCTCCTCCTAGGCCTTAGACCTTCCGGGTTATTGTCTAGGACTAAGAAGAGCTATTGCTCTTTGCAAGAAAAACTCAATACAAGGGAAGCCAGTGCACAGATTCTCCTCGGATGTACACACGCAGACACACACAACAGCATACCCTACAGCCTGTTATGTGTGCGCACACACACAGACACACACTTTAAGTTTAGTTCATTTCAACAAGACATCATTGGTGTGACAAGCGAAGGAAGTGTTGCCAAACATGCACAAACTCACACATAAATGCACACTCACGTGCACACACACACACACATGCGTCCTCCCCTCTAGGCTGCCTGCTCCCCTTGGGGGCGGTTCTGCTTTGATCTCCGTCTGGCCCTGTTGCACATACTCTGCCCTCCTTGCGCAGGCTGGAGGCTGGTTTGGTGTGGGGCTCTCTCGGTCCTTCACCGTTCTCTTTTATACCCGTTATTTTTAACTCTGCCTACGCAAATCCCAGATCCGGAATGAGCAGCGGCCCAGGGCCAAGGGAAATGGACTTGGTGCAAATTTCCTGCCCTTTTTACCTCTCTTCCTCTATTACACGCTAACGGCAACGTCCCCGTCCCCCACCCCCCCGCTTAACTTTCACTGTTACAGGAAAACTGGAAGCAGCTGCTGTGTGTGACCAGGCGGCACTGCTGGACAGGAGGTTATGCTGGCAGGGCCGGGTTTGGTGGCTCAGGGGCACCAGTGGATGTTTTACGTGGGTGAGACCAGGGGCCTGCTGGGAGGAGTGGACATTTTCAGCTAGCTACAACAGGTACAGCCCACCTCCCCACCATCACATGCACAAACCCCCAGCAACAGGCACACCCAGTCTCCCCATGCACGGCCCCCCGCACCCAAAGACTCTCGCCCATCCGTCGGCAGCCCCGCATGGGAATGCACACAGGAACCCGCGCAGGCTCACGCCTGTGAGCACAAACATACACGCTCACCTGTGAACGCACACGGCCTCCTCCCGCACTCCTCGCACATTCAGATCCCCCAGTGACAGCTGGTCTGACACATACTGATGATTAGCATTGCAGACGGAGTGAGGGACAGTATCCAACCTGGCCGTCCCAGGTTTGTCACGGTGACACCTGAAAGGTTTGAGGGAAAATGGGCCATGTGCCCTTTTCTGTTTCTTTGGGATAAACAGCATGGCCAATCCCAGAGGTTCAAAAATCACGAGATCAGCTTTCAAATCATGAGATGATGTCAAAGTAGTAGGTTGGTTTCTTTTTATTTGCCTTTTGCTTTTGGAACCTTTAGAGTGCACCAGGGTCACATTTTGAAGCTTTCTCCACAGCCACACGGGCTAGAAACGTACTTTTCCTTTAAGAATGAAGGCTGAAATCATCGCCTACCCATGTGACTCCAGGAGCTGGGACTGGAAGGAAACCAATAATTATCATGAGATTCATGACAAAATTGTGAGTGTTGGCACCACTGGAGGAATAGAAAAGGCTGGGAAGAGGGGGCATTTATCCAACTTTTTTCCCAAACCTTCTGGTCTGGTCTCCCCTGTTTCTGCTGCAGGGTTCAGAGGTACACATTGGGCACTCCTTCACTCTGTAACTGAAAGTGTGTGTGCAGGGAAGGGCTGTGAACATTTAACAAAGACGCTCTTTCTCCCAGATGTTTATTAAGCATTATAGTTAAAGAGGATTTATCAAAACCAAAATGTTTTAAACAGTCCAACTAAAGTGCCAACCCCTTCTCTGCTGTTCAGTCACTTGTCCCCGGTGATATTTATAACTCGATTCTTTCTCCAGTTACCATAGTGTCTTCCAGGGTACATAAGACTTGATTTGTAATGTAAAAAAACAGGCCAAAAAGAACACTTACCAAAATAACACCAACCCCACAGCCCCGTCCAGGCCTCCTTCCTATGGGAGCAAAATGGGAAACAGCCCAGTTCCTCAAAGGCATTTAGGCTCCTAACCTCCAAACTCCGGTTCAGGTGTCTTTCGCTTCAGGGCAGAGTGAACATCCCTGCCCTTCTTGCAGGCGTTTGCCGGGGGCTCAGGGCGCTGCCTGTTTGATTTGGGGAATGTCTTCTTGATTTTCAAATAGTGGGTGTGACACTGGACAGTGTAGACAGGCCCTGGGATGCTGCATTGGCTGCATTTAGGAAAGTACTATCTACCCAGGGCATGGAGGGTGTTGTAACTGTGTCAGTCCCAGGACACTAGTGAGACGAGGGGTGCGGGGAGAGACCATCATGTCTTTTATTGGACCATCTTCAGTTGAGGAGCTTCCATAGCTTCTCCAGTCAAGAGCTCTCTCAGCTATAAACAACGCACGGGGAACTTCAGCCCTGGGCAGTCAGCGAGGGATCGTCTGCATGTGCGAATGGACAGAACAGCTAATGCAGAAGAAGTCACTTTATACAGGAATAAGTGGTGTGCTTCCAAAAAAGACAATGATTCTGGAATAACATTACTTTTATTCTGGAATGGCATGTCCACGCAGAGATCTGGTCTAGAACGGCTCTTCTGGTCAGTTTTCCCATGTAGACAAACCCTTATGTTTCAGAGTAGTAGCCCGGTTAGTCTGTATCAGCAAAAAGAACAAGGAGACCTTGTGACACCTTAGAGACTACCCAATGTATGTATTATTAACACCCATTGAGCAGAACCTGTGTCCCGTGCTGACTCTGAAACATGGTAGGAAGAATTAGAAACTGTTGTGCAAAGACATTCTGTGGGTAGGAGCTTTGATCTGATTAGATTTTTCGTAACACTGTATCTTCTTATTTGTCATACCATCATAAACACGGTGTCAAATCTGTGTGCGCGCATGCTGTGTGTAGCAAACAGACAATTAAATAATTCACACAACATACACTCACCCAACACACTAATGGTAGAACATACCCGTATGCACACCCACACAGAACACCTATAGCGAACAATCAGACTTACGCAACATGTTGCTACTAAGAAGGTAATGAAAGACAACAGACACACAACACACTCGGATACCCTGTAGCGACACACTGCACACAGTCAGACATGCAATACACACATTTATCCATGCACAGTGTCCACGTGGGCAACAGACAAAATCACATTGCAAAATTTGAAAGGTCCATCCTTGGGAGCAAGCGGCTTTCATGTGGCTTTGCAGAACGCTTTCTCCTTGTGTTCCAGGAAGTGGCATTTAATTATCCAGCTTTCATATTAGTAAATAGGCTTGTACCACATCACAGAAGGGACTTTTTCCTAAAGCCTGCTCGTGTACTGCCCGATTAGCTACTCTCCTGGGGACGCCAGTTCCAAAATAGACTCGCTTACTTGTTAGAATAAAATGGGGATAAATTTGGAATCGAGATAATCTGATTCTAAGCCCAATTCCTCCTTTTGTTCTGGGCCTCCCGCAGCTCCAGGGTTAGGAGTGGAGGTTTTTCTTCTTGGCACTCGCCTCCTTTGGAAATGACTTCCGTGATGAAACAGTTTGTGGAGTGAGCTCATCAGGTCGGCTTCTCTGCAGGGCCTTTGGGGAGAGGACCTCAGAGAGCTCCATCATCTACCTGGGCCTCACCGGATCATCCATATAAACCATCTGCCTCAGTTTGCTAATTAGCACCTTTCCATGTGGGAGATGATGGCTTCACACTGGTTCACCTTCTGAGCTCCCCCCTTTACACACACTCTGGATTTACACTGGGCTGAGTGGAAGCAGGATCTGGCCTATTGGGTACAAAGGAATCAGGAAGCAGGTGTAAACAGCAAACCCAGTTAGCAGTTAGAGGGGAAGGGTGGTTCACCAACACCCCCGTCCTTCCCACCCAGGCAAAGTGAGCACAAAAGGCCACACAGAGCATGGCATTCTGGGACGCCCGCTTTGCACTGGTGAAAGTGACCACGCAGGATGCAGGACAGTGGCAAATTGGGCAGTGGGTGTGCAAAGGCAGCGGCATCTCCACTACATCCAGCCTGGTGGAAACGCCCAGAAACCAGCGGGCAGGTCCTCTCACTCCACGGCTCGATTTGGCCCTGCTGAGTGGGGGTGGGAGCACACGCTTACTCCAGGCACCTACTGGCTGGCTGGACTCAGCCCATTTTGTCCACTCCACACACCTTGGGCCAGAGTCATCCTGGGTCCAATTCTAGCCAGACTCTTGGCCCTGCCACTGCTCTGATGCACACGCACAGCAGTCTGGAGCGACCCCTCTGGCATCCACGGAGTTACACCAGCGTCACTCGGCAGCGGGAGCATTTGCGGAACTGGGCTCCGCAGAGTCACCCGGGGCATGATTTTGGCCCTAATTATTTCCCTAAAGCAGCCTCAAGAGCCAGCGTGGGTTTTCCAGCAAATCTCCCCTCCCCTTGCTTCCCTCTAGCAGCCAGAGAGCGGAGTGGTGTGTGTTTGTGTTGTGTGCGTCTTCCAACCGCAACAAATAGTTCATTCAATTTCTCTAACCCCCTTGGCTGTGGTATTGAAACAGCAGGCGTGGTCCTGGCACTCCACGCCAAAACCAACACTCGCTTCAGACCAGATAACCCTGCAGGCAAACACGCCATCGAGACCATGCCAAGCTGCAGCAGAAATGGGGCAGCTGCCATGGGGCAGAGGGGGCAGAATCTACTGGAGCCTGCCTGGGGATGGGATTGGGGTAGAGTGACCAGAGAGTGAGTGGGACAAATTGGGACACTTTTTGGGGGGGAGGGGGAAATCAGGACACTTTTTTGGGGGTGGTGCAGATGTTTATGTAAGACAACCCCCCCTAATATTGGGACTGTCCATATACCGTAGATTGGGGCCTAAGTGGGGGCAGAGGCAGAACAGGGAAATGGTAAGACTGGGCGCTGGACAAGGTAGTTGGGAAGCTGGTGTGTTTTCAGGAGCTTCTAAAAGCAAGAACTGTGTAACACAAAGTGAAAATCAGAGGGGTAGCCGTGTTAGTCTGGAATTGCAGAAGTGAGAAAGAGTCCTGTGGCACCTTAAAGACTAACTGAAATTTTTTCAGAGCATGAGCTTTCGTGGGCTAATACCCACTTCGTCGGATGCAT
>ML677352.1:47524024-47556089 GCA_007922305.1 Dermatemys mawii
CCACTTCGTCGGATGCATCCGACGAAGTGGGTATTAGCCCACGAAAGCTCATGCTCTGAAAAAATTTCAGTTAGTCTTTAAGGTGCCACAGGACTCTTTCTCACTTCTACAAAGTGAAAATGAAACCTCACTTTCAACGTGGAGTAGTTTGGCTTTTGGGGCAGAACAGTCTAATTATAATTGTTTTACAATTGTCAATAATAATTGATTATGAACTAGCACTGGGTGACATTTTTTGGTCAAAAGTTGTAGGTTTTTTTAAATTGAAAATGGTTTTTCAATCAAGCCAAATTTTGTTTATTTTTGCATTTTGTTTGAATTTTTGTATTTTTTTCAATGACAATTTTCAAAATGAAAATTTGTTTCATTTTTAAAAAAGTCATTTGGGGTTTTATTTTTCAAGGGTTTTTTGTCCCCTCCACCTGAAAAAGAGCAGGGAAATAAAAATGAGAAAAAGTGGAGAAATCGTCTTCCAAAACCTGGGGGGGGGGTTAAAGTCCAATCCGCAGCTAAACACATTTTATTTTATTTCATTTCAAACTTTTTTGTAATAAAAAAATGAAAATATCCATGCCGAGCGAGATGACAACCATTAAATTCCTTTGAAACTGGTCACAAAAATGGAATTCTACTTTGGACCAAACTGCTCAATGCTGATGGCCAGTCAGTGTATTCCATGCGTTTGTGGTCACGCCCATGAGCGCCTGCTCTGAGGAGCTCACGGCCTAGGGATGGACAGACAGGCAAACAGGCCAGAAAAGAGAGATTCTCTATCCCAGCCAACTCAATCCCTGCGGAGCAGACAGTGCAGCAGAAGCAGGATGTGACGGTGAAGAGGAGCAGTGCTCTGCAGGTGAAATAACTCCAGGGCTTTCCAAAGCAGGTAGCTGAGATCAAATCAAGGTCTCGCTGGTCCCCAGCATGGCCACCCGCCCCGCACAGATTACTCGCTCTGAGCACAGGTTTTTTCCTTTTTGGTCAAGTTCAAAACCCATATGACTCCAATGGCATCACTGAGGCAAATTGCCAGCGGAGTCTGAAGTGTATTGGGAGCTATTTATAAACCCTGCCATGCTTGTTCCTCCCAGGTGTTTGCAGAAGCTGCACCTACCGTCACCAAGTTAAACACCTGGCACAGATTAGATCAGGGGAGTCCCAGAGCAGACAAACAAGACGCTTGGCTGGAGTCAATCTCCCAGGGCCGCTCCTGAGCCAGGGGAGTTAGAGAGAGTGGAAGCAGGTTCCTTATCTGGATCTTATCTCTGTCTTGTCCTGAAGCTCTCTAGAGCTTTCTCCTAGGGCCAAAGGAAAAGGCAGGTCTCCAGGAAGTGTATTTGCCCAGGCATTCCAGGCATTTTCACGCTGACAGATCTCTGGTGATCTCACAAGACTCAGGGTTTGCATAAAGACCCAGAGACAAGTGCTTTCGGTGAGAATCCCGGCTTTCGTTGTTTTCCAGAAGTAACTTTCCAGCCTTTATCGCTGTGGAGAAAAGCTTCCAAACATGACCCATGTGTGAGCCAGCGGCTCAGGGATCGGCAGACAGAAAGAAGAGACAGTGTGTCTGAAATCTCATGATTTTGAGGCTGATCTCAGGATTTCTGAACATTTGGGGCTGGTGCCCAAATGTTCAGAAAAGGGGTTAACGTCTGGGACTGATGCTATGCTCTGCAACAAATGCAAGCCCCCGCCCCAGGGACGAATGCAGTCACTTGTTCACAGTCCCAGGCAAACCCATGGAACAGTCGTGGGAGACCTACCTACCTCAGCTGAAGCCACAGGGGAGGCGGGAGAGGAATGGTCTAAACTGCAACCTGGCCAGGCTGCTGGCATGAACGCTGCTTCGCTGGTAGGAGGGATTTCAAGGGGGTTGGCTCTCAGTGGCACCTAGAGTCACAGTGCGCTGAGTCACCGGTGCATCCACACAGTCCTCAGCTCAGGGAAATCAATGTAGCCCCATTGGAGACAACTGATGTACACCAGTGTACACCAGATGAGAATCTGTCCCAATAGGGTATACTGTATTTTTGACCCTGTATATTTTTAATTATTGTTAGAGTGTTTCTGTCACAAATAAACAAGTCACGGTCCTTATCTGATCCCATCACTGCAGCATGGGAGCACCTCACAATTTATCCTCAGACACTCCTGTGAGGCAAGGCAGCGTTATTATCCTCCTTGTACAGATAGGAACCGAGGAACATGGGGTCTGTGCCAAAACAGGAAATTGAACTCAGGTCTAGAGGGGAAGTGACAACAGCTACAATACATAAAATAAGTTAATGTAGCAAATGAAAGATGGGGAAATTGACAGTAATGAGTGTAAATCAGATGCTAGGAATTGTAGAACATTGATAAGGGAAGCAAATGGACACAACCAGAACTCTATGGCCAGCAGAGTTAAGGAAAGTAAGAATGATTTTTTAAAAAATATATTATGGAACCAAAGGAATCCTGTCAACACTATTGGTCCATTTTTAGATGAAAAATGGTAAAATTAACAATACCAGTGCAGGAAAGACAGAAATGTTCAATAAATATTTCTGTATTTGGGAAAAACACAATGTAGTCAATCATATGATAACACTCTTTTCATTAATTAATATCTTGGGGGGATGTTAAACAGAAGCTACTAAAGTTAGACATTTTTAAAATCAGCAGATCCAGATAACTTGCACCTATGAATTTTAAAAGAGCTGGCTGAGTAGTTCACTGGAATACTGATATTGATTTTGAATAAATCTTGGCACACTGGGGAAGTTCCAGAAGACTGGAAGAAAGTTAATGTTGGCTAAATGGCATGACGTGAATAATTATAGGCTTGTTATTCTGAAATCAGTTCTGGGCAAGATAATGGAGCAGCTGACGTGGACTCAGTTAATAAAGAATTAAAGGAGGCTGATGTAATTAATCTCAATCCACGTGTCAAACTAACTTGCTATCTTTTTTTGATGAGATAACAAGTTTGGTTGATAATGGTAACACTGGTGATGTAATAGACTTAGACTTCTGTCAGGTGTTTGATTTGGTAACACACAACAGTTTGATTAAAAACCTAGCACAATACAAAATTGGCATGTTCCGCATTAAATGGATTCAAATCTGGATAAATGAGGTGTGTTTCCCCCACGGGGATCTGTTCTTGGCCCTACACTGTTACACATTTTTATCAGTGACCTGGAAGAAAAATCATTGATCAAGTTTGTAGGTGGCACAAAAATTGGGGGGAGTGGTAAAAAATGAAGAGGACAGGTCACAATACGGAGCAATCTGGAATGCTTGGTAAGCTGGGCTCAAGCAAATGATATGTGTTTTAATAGGGCTAAAAGTATCCATGTAGGTTTAGGAACAAAGGATGCAGGCTCTACGTACAGGAGGGGAAGCCGTGACTCTGAAAAAGATTTGGGAGTCGTGGTGGACAAACAGCAGAACATGAGCTCCCGGTGTGAGGCTGTGGCCAAAAGAGCTGATGCGATCTGGGGATTCTTGAGTAGGAGCAGAGAGGCGATTTTATCTCCGTGTCTGGCGCTGCTGGAATCCTGTGTCCATTGCTCGTGCCCACGATTCCAAAAGGAAGCTGGGGACAGAGAAGAGGCATGACAAGGATGGAAGGTTTAGAAAACCTGCCTCTTGGTGATCACCTCCAAGAACTCAGTCTAGGTAGTTGAACAAGGAGAAGGTTAAGGGGTGATTTGCTCACAGTCTATGAACCCCACATGGGCTCAGATAGTTGATGATCTAGTAGAGGAAGGTCTAACACGGGCCAGGGGCTGGGAGCTGAAGCCAGACAAATTCAGGCTGGGAATAAGGCGTCGGTGATGGTCATTAACTGTGGGAGAATTCACCAAGGGCCATGGTGGATTCTCCATCCCTGAGGATTTGCTGGATGTTCCTCTAACAGCTCTGCTCTGCGGGGAGGGCAGGTCTGTGGCCCACACGAGGCAGGAAGTCAGACCAGCTGATCACAATGGTCCCTTCTGGCCTTGGGATCTATGAGCCTCGGTTGCTGACGTACACACTGGGCAGTCCTTGCTCACTGAAAGGAATCGAAATATTCCAGCAGTTTGGCTGCCTGCTCTGCGTCCCACCAGCATGGCGTTGTAAGAGGACCAGCGGGTAGGGCTGGGAATAAGCAGAGGTAGGGATAATAGCAGTGGTTCTCAAACACTTTTTTTGTGGAGCATTTGAAAATTGCTGAGGGTCTCGGCGGACCACTTAATGATCTTCCCAAATGTTGTTTGTACAACATTTGGGAAGATCATTAAGTTGTTTGTTCAAACTGGACAGTCCCTATGAAAAAGGATAAATGGACACAAATCAGATATCAGGAATGGCAATATACAAAAACCTGTAGGAGAACACTTCAGTCTCCCTGCACACACCATGAAAGACTTAAAGGTCAGCATTTTGCATCAAAAAAACTTGAAGACCAGACTGCAAAGAGAAACTCCAGAGTTGCAATTCATTTGCAAATTTGACACAATCAATTTGGGACTGAATAGAGATATTGAATGGCTAGCTAACTACAAGAGCAGTTTTTCTTCTCTCGTTGTTCACACCTCCCAGTTCAGCTGCTAGAGGAATCTCACCCTCCCTGATTAGAGATAACAGCTGGTTCAGCCTCATTGGACCCACCCTGTTATTTTTAATCTGTTTCTTGCCTACCTATTTATACCTGCCCCTGGATACTTCCACTGCATGCATCCGACGAAGTGGGTATTAGCCCGCGAAAGCTTATGCTCTAATACTTTAGTTCAGGCCTGCACAACTTGCAAAGCAGCGAGGGCCATATTACTGCAAAAAAAAAACAGCTGCGGGCTGAAAAGCCCCGCCCTATCCGCTTCCCCCACCCCACCAATTGCCTTGCCCCACCCCTATTCACCCTCCACCGGCCGCACAGTGAGCCCCCGGGCCGCATGTTGTGCAGGCCTGCTTTAGTTAGTCTTTCAGGTGCCACAGGACTCTTTGTCACTTCTGCAATTCCAGACTAACATGGCTCCCCTCTGATTCTTGTTGTTTGTACCGTTAGCTAACCGTTGTAAAGCGCTTTGGATAAAAGCGCTATATAAAAAAATCCTTAATAATAATTAATGTTTTTTTTGTTCTACAGATAGAAATCACACGACTCATATTTTACTGTCAGTATCGTACCTTTCTAATGCGATGGATGTGCCCTTTCTCCCCTGCCGTGGCAGCCCCTGAGTTAGGAAGGAGGGGGTGGGGGTCTCTCCCCGGCAGCCACAGCCCTGGAGCTGGGGAAAGTCGCCTCTTTTCCTGGCCGCCACAGCCTGCATGTCCCAAATTCCCCCACCCGCTCTTCTTACCTCACTTCCCCCTCCCACCTACCTCCTGTTCCCCCCCAAGGCCACCACCTCACCTTACATGTGCATCCTCTCCAGGGTCCAGGCACCTCATTAGTGGAGCCATGCCTGCGCGGTTCCACTACTTAGGTGGGTGGCCCTTCATTCTCTCACATGCGGCCGCCCAGGCGCACACCTTAGAGGGAACTATCTGCGGACCACCTGAATGGGGCTTGTGTCTACTAGTGGTCCACAGACCACAGTTTGAGAACCTCTGATAATAGCATTTTGCCTCTCTAAGAGGCAGCATGGATTAGTGGGTAGAGCACAGACCTGGGCAGTCACACAGCAGGTCAGTGCAGAGCCCAGAAGTAAAGCCCGAACTCCTGGATCCCAATCCTGTGCTCTACCCACTGAGCCGCACTCTTCCTCCGTTTGCTCACAGTGTGGGGTGAGGGCGGTTTGAGCTTGGGCCCCTTCCTATTCTTATCCTTTGGGGTCCAAACTATGGACCATATAAAGTACGAGAGATGCGGCAATGCAGGGCCACAAGCCAGCAGCTGTGTGGAGCGTTTCCTGTGGGGCCAGCGCCCCATTAAATCTGACTCCAGACCCCAACTGGGGGGAAAGCCAGTGCAGGGACCTCCGCCCCGCCTCGCGCACAGACACAGGCCGGGCACAGTTAGCTGCACCCCGGGCTGCTGAGAGGTGCCCAGAGGAGTGGGGCTCCCAGACTCTACTCAACACTCCTCAGCTACAGAATCCCTGAGCGAGCCGCCCCGGGAAAGGCCCAGCCCGCCCAGAGAGCAGCGCAGCTCGGGAAGATGGAGTTATCCAGCCAGCCAGGGTCTCACCCTGCACCCACCCCCCTGCTATCTGAGCTCACCGTGTCCTAACTGTGCAACCCTGGCCTGGCTGGCCCAGCAGGGCCTGCAGCTCACCCTGTGGGGTTAATCTTCAGTGGTAACCAAAGCAGTCAAGGGCCTAGGCTGGCTAGGCCTGGTCTCCCTGTGCCCAGGACCCCTCTCTCGCAGGTGCCCTCTGGGTAAGGGCTGGGCTCCTCCTCCCTTGTGTGTGCTGCAGGCGCCCTTGGTCAGCGTGGCTGTGCTGCCCCTGTTCCAAAGCTCACAGCCTGGCAGTCGGGGAGTGCCATAACACAGGTCACAGGGTAGCTGGGTCATTGTCAGAGTGTAGATGGGGTGCAGCCAGATCTCGTGAGTGCCATGGCAATGGGTCAGGGTGTAGTTGGGGTGTAACCGGGTTGGGTGAGCAACCTGGCACTTGATCAGAGTGCAAATGGGCTGTTTCTGAGTCAGGGTAAACACCATGGCAATTGGTCCGACTGTAGCTCGGTGTAGCTGAGTCCGGGTGAGTGCCATGTCAATGGGTCAGACTGTCATTGGGTGTAGTTGAGTCAGGGTGAGCACCATGGCAACGGCTCAGTCTGTAGCTGGGTGTAGTTGAGTCAGGGTGAGCGCCAAGGCAATGGGTCCTGCTAAAAACCAGAGCGCCAGGCTGCTGGTGGATTCTCCATCCCGTGATGTTTTCAGCCCCAGCCTTTCTGGAAGAGGCTTTAGCCAAACACAGGTCACTGGGCTCAGCCTGGGGGCACCGGGGTGGAGTTCTCTGGCCTTTGCGATGCAGAGGGTCAAATTAGATGATCTCATGCTCCCTTCTGTGGATCTCTGAAGCCCTGTAGGACAGGGCTGAGCCAGAGAGCAGAGCCCAGGGGCCGGTGGGGGAGAAACCCAAAGCTGTGTGAAGACCGGTACAGCCAGGAATGTGCAAATCAAGCCAGGAGCCACCTAGACAGGGTGGTTTGCAGATGTGACCTGGAATCCCACGGGGCCTTTGCCACAGTGTGCGTTGCGACACAGGGCACCCCGTGCGCCCCTCCACACGCAGCGCCCAGGCCGGCACGCAGGGCGCACACCTGCCCAGGACACAGCAGCAGGCCCTGGGATCATTTTCTGGCCTCCGCCAAGGCAGGCAGCCCCTGTCCTACCCTTGCACTCGGGTGGCGGGAGCTGGCTTGTAGAAATGGGACTGCACCGTACGCATCCTCCCCCACCCCTTACCCCCAAAGGGCTGCTGGTGCCAGAGCAGAGCAGGACAGTCACCAAGCCCCAAGCCAGCAGTGTGCTGCGTGTGCCAGGGCAGGGAGCCCCCCAGGAATCAGTAGTGTTGAGGGGTGCCGGGGGGCACAGGGACTTTTTAAAACCCAGGTCAGGTGTGCGTCAGGATCACAGGGGAGCAGCCCTGAGTCCGGACAGTGTCTAGGTCAGCAGCTCCCTCTTCCTGTCTCCACGGTCCTTGCTTGGATCCACCGTTCCTCGACACACGAGTCTCCCCAGCTCGTCCGACCCCCACGCCCATGCAGAGCCAGCCGGCTGACCCCATGCTCCCCGGAGCCAAGGCTGAGCCGCTCGCTGCTGGCGCTTGTCCCATATGGAAAGGAAAATAAGATTCGGATGTTGCCTCCCCAGCGGGGAGAGGAAAATCTTTCCAGCAAAACACGTTTTTTCTTCATTACCCAACGAACCAGCACTGGAGTCCCCACCGCCTCCCGTCCCCGCTGCCCTTCTGCTTCCAGCCAACGGGGGGATTTTCCACACACATCAAAGCAAAACAGCACATTTTTTCAGAGCACCCTCGTGACCTGGTACCTGCACATCTGTCCCCGCTCAGGCCTCGTCACTATGGAAAGAGACAGGAGCTGCTTTCCAGACTGGCTCCCCCTTTTCAAGCGGGATGCCTGGGCCTGGCTAGGGTTGGGAGCTATCAGTTCCGTATGTTACAGACATACCAGTGAGGATCAGGCCCACACTGCACCGGGCGCTGCACAGACTGAGTCTGAGACCGCCCTGGCCTCCGGGGGCTGGCAGTCTAAGTAGACACAGAGAGGATCGTCCACCCCACGTTACAGATAAGGAACTAAAGCCCAAGGAGATCAAGTGACATGCCCAGGGTCACACAGCGATGCAGTAGCAGAGCCAGAAACTGAACTGAAATCCCAGCTGGCCCCTTAGACTTACATCACCCTTCTCCTGCTTTAGCAGATACCACTGGGCTCCCCCACCTCTGCCCACTGCCAGTGTGCCCCCTGCCCAGCCTGTAGGGGGAGGAGGCAGATTCCTCTCTGTGGGCCACCCAGCCCCTGGTCTCTGTGCCCAGGCTGCCACGAGGGGGACCCTTGTGCTGTGGTCTGTGACGCATGCACTGGTCCACGGAGAAGAAGATGGAGCCTCATCGAACTCATTATGCACAGGGGCCATGCCTAGCTCCCGGGCGTGTCTCCAGGCGCAGTGGATCTGGTGCTGCAAGCCGCAGCCGGCACCGTTTTGGAACGGGGGGCAGGGCTTGGCTCCGATGTCAGGTCACCGGATCTCAGGTAGGCAGCTAGAGCAGGCTCGTGGGATGTAGTTCCAGCTCACGCCTGGCCGCTCTCAGTCAGGATCAGTCCTGCCACGCTGCACAGCGGGTGCGTTCTGGAGAATGCTCTGTCAGACAGCCCAGTGGGCGGCCAGGAGTCGGGGGGACTGTGGGAGTCTGTCCCGCCAACCAATGCCCTTTGAGATGAGACCGGAAAGGACCTCATCACACAGATATGGCTATCGGGCCCCCATGAACTGCAGAAGGGCTGTGCTCGGGCCCAGCCCAGCCCAGCTGTGTGCAAGCCCCCTCAAACCGCCTGGCCCAGCTCCCCTCAAGCAGCGTGGTCCGGCCCCCCTTAAACCACCTGGCTTGGCCCTTCTCAAACCGCCCGGCCCAGCCCCCTCAAACAGCCTGGTCTGGCCCCCTCAGACTGCCCAGCCTGGCCCCCCTCAAACAGCCTGGTCTGGCCCCCTGAAACTACCCAGCCTGGCCCCCCTCAAACAGCCTGGCCCGGCTCCCTCAAACTGCCCGGCCTGGCCCCCCTCAAACCGCCTGGTCTCTGGTGATTTTCACTGTTCCTTTCCCACCAGCGGTGCCCAGGCAGGGGACATCACACCAAGGAGAACCCCCTCCCCTTTGAAACAGGGCTGTGTCTTTTCAGAGCCCTCATATGGCTTTAGGGGGAATCTCCCTGAGTATAATTTGGCCTTTGGTGCAATGTCGTCCATTTCAAAGGCAAAAAAAAATTGCCCATTAGGAACGTATTTTTAAATGAGCCCCCAGGGCGAAGCCATCTCTGAGTTGGAGACTTTATCTGTATCCCCAGGGCCGGCCGCCGGCGGGAAATTATCACAACTGTCCCTTAGTGAGGGATAAAGATCTCAGGGGAAGTTCAGGCCTGGAGAGGGGAGACAAGGCTGCGTTCCCCTTTCCCAGCTCACATTCCTTAGGGACCCAGTTCTCTCAAGGAAGGGGTTTATTTGCTGGAATGCTGCTGCCCAGCTCTTGAGAGATCAAGGAGCATTTTAACGAGCCACTAGCACCTCATGGAAACCCTTCTGCAGGGAGACGATTGTTTCTCCAGGGTTCTCCCCAGCAAGGGCACAACTGAAGGAGCTATTTGCATAGAAAATAGGATTTGCGCTGCTTAGCAGTTCATTGCTCTCCTAGTTCTCTGGCTGGGGTGTGAATTCTCCTGGGGAAGGCAGGCCATGCTCGCCCTGATAAGCCAGCCTGGGAAATGAAGAAACCTCTGAGGGGGATTCAGCTGCAGAACAAAGTGATGAACAAAACCCAGCCGGTTCCCTGATTGTACAGGGGGGAGGGAGGGAGGGTCCACAGTGCAAAGCCAGTGACGTGGGATGCCAGGCGACCCTTCCCCGCCGTTCAGAGAGCGCAAGGCCAAGCACCAGGCAGGGCCAGGAGAACCAAACCGCAGGGAGACAGAGCGGAAAGTGAAAGTGAAACTGGCCAGGTTTGGCTGCCCTGGCTGAGTGGGGCAGGCAGCAGGACGGGGGAAGGGGAAAGGGCAGGGAGAGGGTGATTGGCTACATGGGAAAGGCTGAATTCTTCCAAGGTTTCAGTTACACCAGTGCAAATCCAGACCAACCCCCCTGAATCAGTGGGGTGGCTACAGATTTACACCGGTGGAACTGGGGGCAGGATGTGGCCCACCTTTTTCATATCTGTGCCCATTTAAACAACAGAGCTCCTGAGTTCCACGCTTCAAAGGTATTCAGGGGCCTAACTCCTATAGGCCTTTGAGGAGCTGGGCCAGGGCTTCTGGAAGCAGGATTGGCCGGGTTAACCTGCTGTCTCTGGCCGTGGAGACAGGTTGCTTCTCCAGGTTTGCTGCATGACTCACTGGGCAACACCGTATTCTTCCCTCCCCGTCGAGCCCCATAGCCTTGCTGCCGGCCCTAGTGTGGTCGCTGCTAATTGCCTCCTCTCCTATGTGCACAATCCCTGCTCGGTACCCAGTGAGAACTGGAAGGAACTTGGCCGGGGTGGGGGGGAGGGGGCTGAGGCCTGGTTCTGTTTTTGTGCGAAGTCTGCCGGAGACACGGCTGCTTATTCACACTACTCAGCCCTTTTCTAATGCAGCCTAGTAACTGACGCTCTGGCCTCCTGCAGCAGGGAGTTCCAGAGGCTACCTCCACGCAGAATCGACATGTTTCTGTTTGCTGCTGTTCACGTCCAGGGAGCGAGGTCCTTGTCTTCAGATCTGATGGGACAGCATAAGGAAGAGGGACTAGTTCCTGGTCTCTCAGCCTGGGGCTCACGCCCACCCTTGTATTCTGGGAGGAGGGTGCTGGGTGAGGCACAGAGGAAAAGGTTGAGACCCCTCAGAATCTCCTGGCCTTTAATGACCCTTCTCCTGGGGCTGGCGAGAGTGGCGTGCTCCGCTGGTCGAACACGCAGCACCCCACAGGCTCGGCACCCAAGTAGTCCTGGATTTCGCAATTTCCCATCCTGGCCCTATTTTGAATCAACGCCTCTGGCCGCACTCCTGGCCCAGCTCTTCCCCGACAGGTTGAGCCATTGCTTGGTGCAGTGTCCTGGGTTGTTATTATTTCATCCTGTTTTATGACACCCAGAAAGCCAGTGGCGTTTCCTACCCAACCACCGTCGCCACTGGGCTGAGCTCTGTGTGCTCCTGGGACTCCTGCAGATGCGCAGAAAAACTCAGCCCTGCTCTGCATGCACAGGGGTAAGAGGTGAGGCCCGGAGACAGTCTGTCCGCATGCTGCAGAGCTACAAACAGCCTCCACCAACACCTACCGGCAGGGGGAGCTGGCAGCCAGGGCAGGGAAGGGGCAATGAGGCTGGAAGGTGGGCAACAGAGGAGGCTGGAAGGTGGGCAACAGAGGAGCCTTTCTGGCAGGCAGGAGAGGGGTCTGTAACCTCGGCGAGGGCCAGCGAAGGAAGGATGTGCCGGGAGTCGGAGAGGAGCAAACGGGGTCAGCCCAGGCTGGGACGACTTCAGGCCCTCCAGGCCCAGGGACACATCAGCAGGTTGGTTGGGGGGCACAACCCGGGTGCAACACCTGCCAATCCCTGGGCTGGCAGCCTGCGTCGCAGGGCGTTCTCCAGCCCAGCTCAGGACATGTCTCGGCCATGGCCATGGCACTGGACCCCCAAGTCCTTTCCTCCGAGGCCACGTCTGCACTGGAGCCGTTACCTTGAGCTCACTCCCGTTAGCAGGTGTGAGCTCCCCCAACCCACTCTCCAGCCTAGGAGAGCCACGGCCTGGGATGCCGTTTCCACGACATCCAGGGCACGCGCCCCACCTGGCCAGAGATCAGTGGCGTGAACCTTGGCCCTGGCAGGGTCCTGGGCGTGGGAACTGCTGCCATGGGGAATGCAACACCCACAAAGGGTTAATTGGCTCACAGGCATCACTAGGCCATAAGGGATCATGGATCAGCCAATGGCCGGTTATTCTGATGATGTAAGGGTTCTAAGCAGTGCTCCCATTGGTGGATTGTGTTCCAATTGATTGTCTCAAGGTCAGAGGGTGGGATTCTGAGCTGGCTCCTCCTCCCTGGGTAAAATACACTGCGGAGCCCCGCCCCTGGGCGGGGTTAATCTGGCATCCCACACTTGTGCGTGTGCCTGCTTTGCTTACGGCCGCTGAGTCCTGGTGACTGTTGGTCGCCCCGGTGGCTCTTCCACGCCGCTGTGATTGATGCCGCGAGCTGGCTGGCGCGTGCCTGGTGCACTAGTAACACGCAGGACTGGGCGTCCTGGGGCACCATACCGGGCGTGCGCATTTGCACCAGGGAAGGGCCGTGCGCCAGGGGCAGCGTTTGGCATCAGGCATGGTGCCAGGCAGTGGGGAACCAGCGCTCCCCCACATCCTCCCATCTGTCCAGGAATCGCTATGGGCTCATGGGTGGGAGGTGGCCGCTGGGCCAAGGTGCAGGGTTGGGATGGGAGAAGGTCCTGCGGCCGGCTCACTGGAGCTCAGCTGTGGGGAGACTCCGGGCCGTGCAGTGGTGCTCCGGGAGCCCCGGGCCAGTGCTGGGAGGCTGCCAGGCCAAGCGGTGACTCAAGCCCCAATCCGACAGAACAGGTCTGGGTCTGGGTCTGGGGTGCTCACTTGCCCCCACACGTGACGCGAGCAGCTCCCGCCCATCACTGCCTTTCCCAGCCCGCAGCCCCGGCGCCTGGCCCAGCCAGAGCCAGGTACAGGGAAAAGGAGCCGGCAGCCCCTGGAGAGAGCAGGGTCCTGGGTGTAAGCCCAGAGCAGAGAGCCCCACTCTGGGGGCAGGGGGGCCCTCCTCTGCATTGCCCCCTAGCCTGCAGTGTCTCCTGGGGGTAGGGTGGTTCCTGCGCTGTGCAGCTCCCTGGGGGAGAACTCACGGCACAGACTGGAGAGCTGTCCATGGGCCTCGAGGGGACAGCCCACGGGGAGCACACGCGTGTGCAGGCATGTCCGGGGAGCGTGTCAAAGCAGCCGGTGGGGCGGGCGGGTGGTTTTGTGTCAGTGGAGGGGAGTGCGGTCTCTGGGCAAGTCCCTGGGGCAGCACACCTGCCCGGCTCACCCTGTTCCCTGCCCCTGGGCTCTTCCCTGTCTGCTCACGGGCAGTGCCAGCGAGGTCCCCTGCTGGAACCTCCCCTCCCTTCCAGTCTCTGTGCCCAGGCGGTGGGGAGGGGAGAGGGCAATTTTCATTCATTCAGAGCCCCTCACTCCGACTCCTCTCCGGGGGCCCCAGGCAAGGCACAAGCCTGTCTCCTGGGACCAGCAAAGGCTCTTCCATCCAAGCGGTGAACCCGTCGGGCGGGCTGGCCCCTGGGAGCCCTGGCTTCAGTTCTGGGGTTCCTGTCGCCCGAAGGAAGGTTTGCTAATCCATGAGCCGTTCTCCTGGCTGGTCTCTGACCCCTCTCCAGTTATCACCATCCTCCCGGAATCGGGGCCACCAGCGCTGGGCCCAGGATCCCAGCCAGGGTCGCACCGGTGCCGAACACAGAGGTAAAATCTCCTCTCTGCCCCTACTGCAGATTCCCCTGGTTATGCATCCCCGGATCGCATGAACTCCTTTGGCCACAGCGTCGCCCTGGGAGCTCACGTTCTGCTGATCATCCACCATGGCCCCCAACTCGTTTTCAGGCGAGAGCCCCCCGGCCTGGGTGTACAGCGGGCGGGCTCTGTTCCTGGGTGGATGGACTGACATTTGCATTCAGCCTATCAAAACACAAACAGTTTGCTTGTGTCCATCTTAGAAAGTGATCCAGCAGACTCTGTATCAGTGCCCTGTTCACTACTAACCTCCCCCCCAGTCCTGGTCTCCTTGCCAGTCTGGCTTGGTAATTGATCATTATTAATATTATTCCTTGTTTCTATTACTGTAGCACCTACGAGTTCCAGTCCTGGGGCCGTGCTAGGCCCTGTACAAACATGGAACAAGTATGGATTGAATCTGTGCTTCCAGGCCATTGACAGAAATGTTAAATAGTGCAGGGCTAAGAACCCCTCCCCCCAGAACCGCACCTGATCTGTGATGATTCCTGTGGCACAATTATAATCACAATTCCAGTTAGCCAGCATTCAATCCACTGCCTGGGCCTCGCTCACCTTGTATCAGCCTAGGGTTAATCAGCCCAGTGTGCAACACCACACCAAACGCCCTGCAGCTGTCTGCACTCATCCCTTGTGATCTCTTCCCAACACAACATCTGACAGAGTCTACCTTCCAGAAAGCCCAGCTGGTTTCCAGAGCCCCCACTTCCTCCTGCCACGGGGACTCAGTGACTTAGGGGAGTTAGGTGCACCACCTGAGTGCCCCGTTAAAGATGTGTGTACACCCATAAGGCACGTCCACCTGCAGTAGATACAGAAATCACACGCACACGTAACATGCATGTTGATTACTTTACTTCTGGTGTTATAATTACGGGTAAATGTGCACGGATCCACCTTTTTGGCACAGGCAGGACTTCAGGATTTTGTTCCCTGCCCTGCAACTGTTTTATTGGGTGATCGTGGGTAAGTCATAGTCCTGTGCCTCAGTTTCCCCACCTGTCAAATGGGGATGAGAAGTCTGACCTACTGCAAAGGGTTAACTCAGCAGTGTCTGCAAAGCACTCAGATGCATGGCTAGAGATGGGCATTACTGGCAGCTTTGTAACCCAAAGTGCATCGGCTGCACGAATAATTTCTACACCAAAGAGGTTAGATTCAAGTGCCAGGGAAGATTCCTCCAGTCTCAGCCCCTTTGGGCTCTGGGCTGCCTGTGAGACCCCCAGGAGCACAGCAGCAAAGTCCTTTGCAGTGGGCTGTTTCTTTTCTAGTCTGTTGCCCATAGTCTCTCTGGTGTCTGGTTTGGGGAAGCCGCAGGGCAGCACTGCTCAGTGTTGGTAGGTGCCAGATTCAGAGCATGGAGCCCACCCAAGCAGGGCGGCACTGGACCAGCACCCAGCCCCTCTGTTGCAAGGGTGATGGGTTTGTTACCTAGGGCCCAGCTCAAGGAGAGCTCAGCTGAGCCCCTGAAACACCCAGTACTTAGGGGACAGCTGCCCATGTGGGGACCGGACCAGCCACCTGGAGAGCTGCAAGCAGGCGTCCCTACCACCCGAGTAAAGCCCCAGCCCCCTTGACTAGCCGACTGGCTCCCCTAACAGTCTCACTTCCTCTGTGATGCATGCACAGAGCAGGGTGCAGAACTCACAGAGCAGAGGTCACGTTTGCTCAGCCTCTGAGGGAAAGATGGGTCGTAGCCCTGACGAAGGAACGGATTCTGCGGGTGAAATCCCAGCCAGCCTCCCAGGCCAGATCCGCCCTTATCTGATGCCCTCTGCACTTGTCCTTGTTGAACCTCATCAGGTTTCTTTCGGCCCAGTCCTCTAATTTGTCTAGGTCCCTCTGTATCCTGTCCCTACCCTCCAGCGTATCTACCACTCCTCCCAGTTTAGTGTCATCTGAAAACTTGCTGAGGGTGCAGTCCACACCATCCTCCAGATCATTGATAAAGATATTGAATAAAACCGGCCCCAGGACCGACCCTTGGGGCATCCACTTGATACCGGCTGCCAACTAGACATGGAGCCATTGATCACGACCCGCTGAGCCCGACGATCCAGCGAGCTTTCTAGCCACCTTATTCATCCAGCCCATACTTCTTTAACTAGCTAGTGAAAATACTGTGGCAAACCTAATCAAAAGCTTTGCTAAAGTCAAGGAATAGAACATCCACTGCTTTCCCCTTGTCCACAGAGCCAGTGATCTCATCATAGCAGAGATGGGGTCACCTATCGAGGAAGTGGAGGAGTATCTGCTGACACAGACTGGCTAGCCTAGTGAGGGGGGTTTAAGCTCGCTTCAGCGGGGGCAGGAGCCAAAAGCCCACAGGTGAGTCCAAAGCATGGTGATCTGGGCGAAGGGTCAGAATTTGGGGGGGGAACATGGGCAGCAGGGAGAAAGGAGAGACAAGAGGGAATTCAGAGGGGAAAGCTAATGAACATCTGAGCTGTCTGTATGCTAACGCAAGCAGTGCGGGGAAGAAACAAGAAGAACTAGAAATACTAGTGAATAATCACAATTACAACATAATTGACATCATAGAAACTTGGTGGGATAATTCATGACAGCTCTACGTGAATAGACGGATACAGCCTGATCAGGAAAGACAGGCAAGAGAAAAGGGAGGAGCATTGTGCTGGATCTGAAAGATGTCCACACTTGCACTGTGCTTGAGACAGAAGAGGGAGGCAGACCTGTCAAAAGTCTCTAGGTTAGGATAGAAGCCATGAAGAACAAAGGGGATGTCATGGTAGGGGTCTATTACAGACCGTCTCATCAGGCAGAAGAGGTGGTTGAGGCTTTTTTAAAACAACTAATAAAAACATCCAAAGCACAGGACTTGGTGGTGATGGGGGACTTCAAGTGCCCAGATATCTGCTGGAAAAACAACACAGCAGGGCACAGGTTATCCAACACGTTCTTCGAAGGCACTGGAGACTGGAGGAGGAGAAAGGGACTAGAGAAGAGGCTATTTTGGTTTTGATTCTGACAAACAGGGAGGAACTGGGTGATCATTTGAAGGTGGAAGGCAGCTTGGGTGAAAGTGATGAGGAAGTGATAGACTTCATGATCCTAAAGAATGGTCGGAGGGAAAACAGCAGAATAAAGACAATGGATTTCAAGAAGGCAGATGAGCAAACTCAGGGAGTTGATCGGTAAGATCCCATGGGAAGCCAGTCTGAGAGGAATGAGTTCAGGAAAGTTGGCAGTTTTTTAAAGAGAGGTTGTTATGGGCACAAGAGCAAACTATCCCAGTGCGTAGGAAGGAAGTATAGCAAGAGACCACCCTGGCTTAACCAGGGGATCGACAACAACCGGAAACTCAAAAAGGAGTCCTACAGAAAGTGGAAACTAGGTCAGATTACAAAGGATGACTATCGAAAAACAACACTAGCATGTAGGGACACAATTATAAAGGCCACGGCACAAATGAGCCAGGGACATAAAGAGCAACATGAAAACATTCTACAAATATAGGAGAAGCAAAAGGAAGACCCAGGGCAGAGTGGGTCCATTACTCAATGAGGAGGGAAAGACAATAACAGAAAATACAGACAGGCCAAAATGTTAAATGCCTCTTTTGTTTCCGTTTTCACCAAAGAGGTTAACAGTGATCAGAGGACTAACCTAGTGAACATCAGTGGAAATGGGGTGGGAATCTCAGACTAAAATAGGAAAATAACAAGTTGAGGTTTGCTTGGACAAGTCTTGGATGTCTTCAAGTCAGCAGGGCCTGATGAAATACACCCTAGAATATTAAAGGAACTGGCTGAAGAGATCTCTGAGCTCCCCTTAGCGATTATCTTAGAGAATGTGTGGAGGATGGGAGAGATCCCAGAGGTCTGGGAAAGGGCAAACCTTGTATTCCCTGTAAAAAGGAAAATAAGAACAACCCAGGGAACTACAGACCAGTCAACCTAACTTTGGTATCTGGAAGGATAATGGAGCAAGTAATCAAACAATCAATTTGTGTAAGCACCCAGAGGAAAACATGGTGATAAGTAACGGTCAAGAACAAATCATGTCAAATCAGCCTCCTAGTGTTCTTTGACAGGGAAACAACGCTTGTGGATGGGGAGGCAGGATACTGGTATATCAGTGTTGGTATGGCTCATGACCTTCTCACAAACACACTAGAGAACAGTAGCCCAGATGAACCTACTACTGTAAGGTGGGCACATCACTGGCTGGAAAACAGTACTCAAAGAGTTCACAGTCGTGCTGGAGGGGCAGAATGAGTGGGATCCCGCAAGGCTCAGTTCTGGGTCTGTTCAGTATCTTCACCAGTGCTTTAAATAATGACATAGAGAGGACACTTATAAAGTGTGTGGCTGATACCACGTTGGGAGGGGTTGCAAGTGCTTTGGAAGACAGAGTTAGAACTGAGTGTGATCGTGACAAACTGGAGACATTGTCTGGGGACATGTTGACCGAAGTGACTTTGGCAGACAGCCACCACAGTTATTAAATGGCTTTGCGTGTTCACACTATGCTCCTCGTGTCGGTGGGGTGAGTCCTCATCAGGCACGCTGGGACCTATTGCACTGTCAGTGCAGGGCATTGTGGGATGGCCTCTGAACACCAGGAATAGTCAATATAAGCAGCGATGTCGACCTAACTACATTGACTTGCATCCTACGCTGCTCATATTAAATCAGCATCACAGGGCAGTTCTGTCAGTGGGAGCAAAATTGGAGCGTGGACACTTACAGAGTGAGGCTGACATAAGCTGCCTTGTGGACCAGGCTGGAATTAACAGGATGAAATTCAATACGGACAAATGCAAAGTGGTTCACTTAGGAAGGAACAATCAGCTACACATGTACAAAATGGGAACTGACTGCCTAGGAAGAGGGATCTGGGGGTCATAGTGGATCACAAGCTAAATATCAGTCAACAGTGTAACACTGTTGGGAAAACAGTGAACATCATTCTGGGCTGTATTAGCAGGAGTGTTGTGAGCAAGACACAAGAAGTGATTCTACCTCTCTACTCTGCGCTGTTACAGCCTCAGCTGGAGTGTTGTGTCCAGTTCTGGGCACAACACTTCAGGAAAGATGTGGACAAATTGGAGACAGTCCAGAGAACGGCACATGCGCGTGTGCGCACGCATACACACACACACAATTAAGGGTCTAGAAAACATGACCTATGCGGGAAGATTGAAAGAAATAGGGTTTGTTTAGTCTGGAGAAGAGAAGACTGAGAGGGGACATGATCACAATTTTCAAGTACATAAAAGGTTGTTACAAGAAGGAGGGAGGTAAATTGTTCTTGTTGATCTCGAAGGATAAGACAAGAAGAAAGGGGCTTAAATTTCAGCAAGGGAGGTTTAGGTTGGACATTAGGAAAAACTTCCTAACTGTCAGGGTGGTTAAGCCCTGGAATAAATGACCAAGGGGGGTTGTGGAATCTCCATGACTGGAGGTATTTAAGAGCAAGTTAGACAAACACCTGTCAGGGATAATACTTAGCCTTGCCTCAGTGCAGGGAGCTGGACTAGATGACCTATCAAAGTCCCTTCCAGTTCTACATTTCTATGGGTCTATAAGAATAGCCACACTGGGTCAGACTAATGGCCCATCTAGCCATTGTCTCTCTGGCAGCAGCCAGGGCCAGGGCTTCAGAGGGAAAGAAAAGAGCGGAGCAATTCTACAATGAGTCATCCCCTCTCATCCACTGCCAGCTTCTGGCCTTGAGAGATTTAGGGACACTCAGGGCATGGCGTTGCGTCCCTGGCCATCCTCATGCTGGACCTATCCTCCATGAACTTATCTAGTTCTCTTTTGAACCCAGATTTTGACCATCACATTGCAATGAGTTCCACAGGTTGACTGTGCATTGTGTGAAGAAATACTTCCTGTTGTTTGTTTTAAACCTGCTACCTAGTAATTTCATAGGGAAATCCCTAGTTCTTGTGTTATGGGAAGGAGTAAATAACACTTCCTCAGACAGAGATTGTTCCAGACCCCTATTCATTTTTGTTCCCATTCTCTGTACTTTTTCCATTCTAACATATATTTTTTGAGAACTGCATGCAATATTCAAGGTATGGGTACACCAAACATTTATATAGTGGCATTATGATACTTTCTGTCTTGTTATCTATCCCTTTCCCAACAGTTCCTAAAACATTGTTACCTTTTTTGACTGCCGTTGCACACTGAGTGGATGTTTTCAGAGAACTATCCACAATGACTCCTAGATCTCTTTTTTGAGTGGTAACGGCAAATTTAGACCCTGTCATTGTATATGTATAGTTGGGATTATGTTTTCCAATGTGCATTACTTTGCATTTATCAACACTGAATTTCACCTGCCATTTTGTTGCCCAGTCACCCAGTTTTGAGATCTTTTCTGAGGAGCTCTTTGCAGTCACATTCAGACTTAAGTATCCTGAGTAATGTTGTATCATTTGCAAACTTTGCCACTTCACTGTTCACCCCTTTTTCCAGATCACTGATGAGTCTGTTGAACAGTGCTGGGCCCGGTACGGACCCCTGGCAGACCCACCTATTCACTTTTCTCCATTGTGAAAACTGACCATTTATTCCTACCCTTTGTTTCCTCTCTTTTAACCAGCTACTGATCCACGAAAGGACCTTTCCTCTTATCACACATCTGTTTACTTTACTTAAGAGCCTTTGGTGAGGGAACTTGTCAATTTTTGGAAAGTCCAAGTGCACTGGATCACCTTTGTTGAGCCCCTCAAATAATTCTAGTAGATCGGTGAGGCGTGATTTCCCTTTACAGAAACCATGTCGTCTCTTCCCCATCCAATCATGTTCATCCATGCATCTGGTAATTCTGTTCTTTACTACAGTTTCAGCCCATTTGCCTGGTTCTGAAGTTAGGCTTACTGGCCTGTAATTGCCAAGATAGTCTCTCTAGAATCTTTTTTTAAAAATTGCTGTCACATTAGCTACCCTTTGCTCATCTGGTACAGAAGCTGATTCAAGTAACTGGTTACATACCACATTTAGTAGTTCTGCAATTTCATATTTGAGTTCCTTCAGAACTCATGGGTGATACCATCTGGTCTTGGTGACTTATTACTATTTAATTTCTCAGTTTGCTCCAAAACTTTCTTGACACCTCAGTCAGGGGCAGTTCCTCAGATTTGTCACGTAAAAAGGATGGCTCAGGTCTGGGAACCTGTCTCCCCTCCACTGCAGTGAAGACTGATGCCAAGAATTAATTTAGCTTCTCTGAAACCACCATGTCTTCTCTGAGTGCTCCGTTAGCACCTCAATCATCCAGTAGCCCCACTGATTGTTTGGGAGACTATCTGTTCCTGATGTGCTTTTTTTTTGCTGTTAGTTTCTGTGTCTTTTGTTAGTTGCTCTTAAGGTGGGTTTTGGGTTTTTTTTTGGCCTTCCTAATTATATTTTTACACTCCATTTGCAGAGTTTATTCTCCTTTCTATTTTCCTCAGCAGGATTTGACTTCCCCTTTTTAAAGGGTGCCTTTTTGCCTCTGATCACTTCTTTCACTCTGTTGTTTAGTCATGGTGGCATTTTTTTGGTCTTCTTACTGAGTTTTCTTTTATTTGGGGTATACAATTAGTTTGAGCCTCTATTATGGTGTTTTAAATTAGTTTCCATGCAGCTTGCAGGCATTTCACTGTTGTGACTGTTCCTTTTACTTTTCATTCAACTAGCTTCCTAATTTTGTGTAGTTCCCCTTTTTGAAGTTAAATGCTATTGCACTGGGTTTCTCTGAAAACATCCACTCAGTGTGCAGCGGTAGCCAAAAAAGTGAACAGAATGTTGGGAATCATTAAGAAAGGGACAGATAGACAGAAAATATTATATTGCCTCTATCTCAGTCCATGGTACGCCCACATCTTGAATACTGCATGTAGATGTGGTCGCCCCATCTCAAAAAAGATCTATTGGCCCAGCACCTCATTATGCTAGGCACTGTACAAATACAGGACTGAAAGACAGGCCCTGCCCCAGAGCAGTCAAACAAGTATAAGACAAGAGAAGGTTAGGGAGGGACAGTGCAAAGAAACAATGGGACAACATTGTCAGGGTGAGAGGCATTGTTCTCAACAGGCCAGCTGTGCAGCCAACGCCAAATCATCACCTCTTTGATCCTGGAGGATGTGGATGGAGGGCAGTAATTGCTGGAGGTGAGAATGGCCCAAAGTGCTCTGCACTGGGGCAAAGGGAGGAACTGACCAAGCCCAGCTCAGATCAGTTCCACAGGGCGCTTAATCAGCCCCAGGTGAGTCCAGCCGCACCTAAGCCAGGGGGAGGCCATTTCCCAGAGGGAATTCCCTCCCGAAATGGGAGCTCCATGCTCACAGGGATACGGCTTCACACATGCACCTGGGTTTGCGCAGCGAGGTGCAGCTTGCAGACACGCAGAATGGCCGTAGGAGCATTCGCAAGAGCTTTTGGGAATGAGCCAAAGGTGCCCCAGAGCCGCGTTTGGAGGCTGTCGAAGAGACGAGATTCTCAGACTCAGACCCTCACAGGTCTTTAGATGCCAAGGGGAGTTGGGTACCCAAATCTCTTAGCAGAGCTAGGCCTCATCCGATGCAAGCACACCCAGTCTCTGGGCTCTCTTCCAGCGCATGGTGCCAGAGCACTGACTACACCACAAAGAACTAGGCCTTGATAGAAAAAGAAATGCCGGCTATCGTGCTCCATTGCCATGAATACATTTATGGGCAGAAGTTGGCCAAGGTAAAACCCTTGGAAGCCACGTGATATTGTGCAAGATGCGTCTTAGTTGTCTGAAAATGATGGCGATATTGCAAAAGTCCTTGTTAAAGGAGACACACAGGTCCGGTAAGGAGCTCCGTGGAGCAGACACAGCTGCAGGAACACCTATAAACAGCGAAAGAGGGAACTGCAGGGCGAGCCGTTGAAGGTGAGTAAGTGCTAGTCATTTCTGAAACAAAAGGTGAGAGGCTCCCATGAAAATACCCGTGACTCAGCTTTCCCAGAGGTGGCTGGTTGGTAGGAAAAGCTGCAGCACCTTCCAGGGGAAACATTTCCTTGGACTAGAGAGATGGAGCGGCTGCCTGGGGCAGGAACCTACAAAGGGAATTGTGTCACCATTCCAGCCAACGTGAGCTCATAATCCACGGTGCCCTTCTGGGAAGGGTAAGAATAGAGCTTGGGATTCTCTGTCCTGGCCAGGCAGGAATGCTACCTTCAAAGAGACGCTATCCAAGCGTGAATCCTGCAATCCTCAGAGGAACCAGAATACACCAGAACCAGAGACACCTTGGGAGATTCCTGTCTGCTCTTGGGCCAAGGCTGATAGGGGTCCTAGCTGCAGTAAATGGGGGAGATTCCCCCTTATTAGTGGGCTATTACTCAGAGGGTTTTGTAAACTGAGCTGTTGCACAACACAATGAGTAATGCTGTAATTAAAGGCTGCAAATCGCAGTTGGTGAGAGTGCAGATCTTAATAGCAGATAACAACCTGCAACTCACCAGTGGCTCTTTTCAGCAATACACTTTGAGATCTCTGCTCCAGCTCCTGCCCTCTCATGCCCCGGGAAGTGCAGGCAAGTGAGCTGGCAAAAAATCAGGACAAATAACAAAGGCTCCAATAACAAAGGCCCCTCCTAGCACAAAGTTGGAGCATCACAGCACATCCCAGGGTGCTTTACTGGCACCCACTGGTCAGAGACCTCTGGGCAGATGGACATGACCCTTAGTGCCAACGTGAGACAGGCTTCCTGTGCTACAGACCCTTTGCCTGGAGGAGTTCTAAGAGAAACCTCTGTTGCAGGAATCTAGCACAGAAGAAATCGCTTGACAAGGATGCCAAATGGTTACCCCCCATCACAACTAGGAGAAATCGTTCAGTCCCAAACAGAAGGATCTTCAGCCAGCCCGAGGGCCCCATCACAGAGCATAAGACTATAAGAACGGCCACACTGGGTCAGGCTAGTGGTCCATCCAGCCCAGTCTCCTGTCTACCGACAGTGGCCAGAGCCAGGTGCCCCAGAGGGAATAAACAGAACAGGGAATTATCAAGTGATTCATCCCCTGTCGCCCATTCCCAGCTTCTGGTAAACAGAAGCTAGGGACACCCAGAGCATGGGGTTGCATCCCCTACCATCCTGGCTAATAGTCATTGATGCACGAATCCTCCATGAACGTACCTAGTTATTTTTTTAACTTAGTTATACTTTAGATCTTCGCAACATCCCCTGGCAAGGAGTTCCACAGGTTGACTGTGCGCTGTGTGAAGAAATGCTTCCTTTTGTTTGTTTTAAATAGACTGCCTGTTAATTTCATTGGATGACCCCTAGTTCTTTTGTTATGAGAAGGGGTAAATGACACTTTCTTATTCACTTTCTCCACACCAGTCATGATTTTATCACCTCTATCATATCACCCCCTTGGTCGTCTCTGTTCGAAGCTGAACACTCCCCGTCTTTTTAATCTCTCCTCATACAAAAGCTTTTCTCCTTTCATCATTTTTTTGCCCTTCTCTGAACCTTTTCCAAGTCCAATATATCTTTTTTTAGAGGGGCGACCACATCTGCGCACACTATTCAAGATGTGGGTGTACTATGGATTGATATAGCGGCAATAGGATATTTTCTGTCTATTCGCTATCCCTTTCTTAATGATTCCCAGCATTCTGTTCACTTTTCTGACTGCCACTGCACATTGAGTGGATGTTTTCAGAGAACTATCCACAATGACTCCAAGATCTCCTTCTTAAGTGGTAACAGCTAATGTAGACCCCGTCATTTAGTAGATATAACTGGGGTTACTTTTTCCACTGAGCATTATTTTGCATATATCAACCTTGAATTTCAATGGCTGTTTTGTTGCCCAGTCACCTGTTTATGTGAGATCCCTTCGCAGTCAGCTTTGGGGTTCATTATCTTGAGTTATATTGTTTCATCTGCAAACTTTGCCACCTTGCTTGGATCAAAGAACCCTGGTTCTCTGCTTCTGAGGGCACCCAGCCTGCTGCTCACAGTGCTCATTTATCAACATTGAATTTCATCTGCCGTTTTGTTGCCCCAGTCACCCAGTTTTGAGAGATTCTTCTGCAGCTCTTCACAGTCTGCCTGGGACTTAAGTATCTTGAGTAGTTTTGTATCATCTGCAAATTTTGCCAGCTCACTTTCTACCCCTTTTTCCAGATCATTTATGAATGTGTTGAATAGGACTGGGCCCAGTACAGACCCCTGGGGGATACCACTATTTACCTCTCTCCATTCTGAAAACTGACCATTTATTCCTACCATTGGTTTCCTGTCTTTTAACCAGTTACCGATCCATGAAGGGACCTTCCCTCTTATCCCATAACCGCTTAGCTTGCTTAAGTCTTTGATGTTGGAACTTGTCAAAGGCTTCCTGAAAGTCCAAGTACCCTATATCCACTGGATCCCCCTTGTCCATATGCTTGTTGACCTCCTCAAAGAATTCTAATAGACTGGTGAGGCGTGATTTTTCTTTACAATGGCTATGTTGACTCTTCCCCAGGAAATTATGTCCATCTATGTGGGTCTGATTATTCTGTTCTTTACTATATTTTCAACCAATCTGCCGGGTACTGAAGTTAGGCTTATGAGCCTGTAATTGCCAGGATTGTCTCTGGAGCCTTTTTAAAAGATTGGTGTCACATTAGCTACCCTCCAGTCATATGCTACATCACACAAATGTCTGGTTCTGTGTTATCGTCAGAGCTTGGTCTTTCCCAGCTGGGTTTTGCTATTGTGGGTTGTTGTTGTTGTTGCGGTTTGCACTGGGGGAGAAGGGTGACAAACTTTTGCAATCCAGTTGCCTTTATTGCATGAGTGGCGCTGCAGCACTCTGTGCTAGACACTGCATTGTGGTGCTGTGGCCTCCACATTTCTGGCACCCCAGTCTGGTCTCTGCCTGTTGTTCCCTCTTGAATCTCTCTTTCGGTATCTTTGTAATTAGATGCACTTCGGTTCTTTCACTGCTTGTTAACTCTTTGCTCCCCTGGCAGCCAGCTTAGTGTAAAACGTACGTGTGGCCCAAGTGACATTCTTGGGTGGATCAAAGAATTCTTGACATTTCTGAAGGACTTTGACTAGCTGTTTTTGATCCTCTCCAGGGTGAAAGACTGGAATAGCAGGGGGCTGAAGTCAGAGTTAGGGCATAGGCAGAGCTGTGTGGGGAGCTGAGGGCTGGGGCTGAGGGTCAGGAGTGAGGGGCACCACAGAGCTGTGGGGTGGGGAGCCCAGCTCTTGAAGAGCAGGGGGCTGCAAATCAGGCCTGGAAGCAGGGGGAAGGGGGGATCAATGGGGTTCATGGAAACCCAGGCCTGTGCTTCCTTCTCCCCACCCCCATCCTTCTCTGGTCTGGCTTCCTGCTCAGAGAGCAGCTGATTCTGGGGCAGTGCGACATCTTTCCCGGGAGTCAGGTGCCACCAGACTCAGGACTGGCCTGGTGCCAATGGCCTGGGATTTATGAATGGAGAGACAACTGGTCACCTCTGCCACAGTCACCATGGCCTCACCTCGCCTGCCCACTCCCAGCCTGGCTAATCAGACCCTGCTGGGTGCGGATTAGCAAGGCCAGCCCCACACTGATAATGTGTGCAGGGTGTTCCCTGCTCTGTTTTGTTGCCATGGATTTGCAGGTTCCAAACATCCCAGACATCAGTGCGGCCTGGAAGCTGTCAGCTTTTCCCATCACCCTTCCCCTCTGGGCACTTGTGCCTTGTCTGCATAATGGCCACCTGTGGAACTCCCTGCAGCAGGACCCTTGCAGCCCACTGGCCCTGGAGCTGCAGAAGGAGCAAGCAGAAGGTGCTCTGTGGGGGGGGGCATGCCCCTCACCTGCCCCATGTATTGCAGCTGGTGGGCACAGCCAAACAGCCCCATGATTTGCCCCGTGGGGTCACTCCCAACAGCCAGGATAGCATGGGAAGGTGGCTGCGGGTGGCAGAGGGGTGAACTGGGCTGACTTCCCGCCATGCCCTGCCTGTTCCCAGAGCGGGTGTGTGTGTGGGGAGTTGCCCAATGGCTGCAAAGCAGGGTGAGCTGCGCCCGACCCGGCTGCTCCAGGTCACTCGCCAATGCAGGTAATTAGAGCTTCCCGGCACCCCTCCTACCCAGCCCACACTCCTCAGCCCAGCCGCCGCGGTGCGGGCCCGGCCCCGCCTGGGCCTCACGTGGCCGGTCGGTCATGCTGCGTTTTCCACATTCCTCCTGCCGTTGAGTCACCAGGGCTCCTGTGCCAAGCTGGCTGTTTACCTGGCCCGGCTGCACCCCCCCGCCACCTCCACTTCCACCTCCTCCCGCCCCTGCCGGGCCTGCAGCCGGCCTGACATCCTGAGAGGCCCTCGGACACTGTCCTGGCTCTGCGCTGCCCGCAGCGCCCATCTCTCCCCCTCCTGGCCAGGCACCCTGACTCCCACAGTGGGGGAGGGGACCCCAGCCCTGTGCCCACGGCCCCTGCAGTGCCCCCCGACCCAGCCTTGGCAGGCAGCTGCGACCAGTGACAGCAAGCTGGGCACAGGCTGGGTTGCTTGACAGTTTTCTGTCTCCGGGGGAGGGGATGTCTCGCGCTGCGGGGGAGGGGATGTCTCGCACTGCAGGGGGAGGGGATGCCTTGTGCTGCGGGGGAGGGGAAGCCTTGCAGTGCGGGGAAGGGGATGTCTTGCACTGCATGGGGAGAGGTCCCCAATGGCCGCCCGCCCCAGCGCCCGGGATCCCCTCACGTGCCCCGGACAGGGCCTCGCCAAGCACTAGTGGGTCAGTGTCCACAGCCTGCAGGGATGTGGGGCCCATTGGCCCCTTCCCAGCAACGATCCACCCCGTGTGCAGGCCTTTGGGGGCAGCTGTGCGGAGACACCTGTGCGGGCCCCTCCGACAGCCGAACGCCTGGGTTCTCTGAGGCGTCCCAGGGAGACTCCCGCCTGGCCCAAGGGCTGGGGCTGCCCCGGGCTGGTGTTACCCGTCCGTGCCAGAGAGTTTCTGTCCTCGCTGGGCTGGTCGCTCACTGGCACAGAGCTCCTGCCAGCAGCTCCGTGGCACCCTGGGTCCGGAGAGCAGTGCCCGGGCACCGCTCCCGGAGCTCCACACAGCAGCAGGCGAGATTCGCCTCCGGCTCCCCCGCCGCATGTGTGACAGAGAGTGCATGGGCCCGGGCCCGAGTGGGAGACTGGGCACAGCCCCCAGGTGCCCCGGGGCTTGGCAGGGCTTGGCCATCACTGGTCACCCACAAGGGACCCAGCCAGGCAGGGCAGAGCACGGCTGCCATGAGCTGACTCGGGCCAGCTGCTGCTCTGCCCCAGAGAGCCAGTCTGGCCCCTGGGGCTCCCAGCTCCCCACTTCGGTGGAGCTGTGGATACCCCTGTGGCAGCGCCAAGAGCACGTGGCTCTGCCGGGGTGGGCGGAGGAAGGGCAGTCGGCAAAGCCGCATCCTGGCTCTCTGGAGCGCTTGGGCCTGGCCAGATGACTCAGGGCCCCCGGCACATCGGGGCCAGTTTGCCGACGTCACGCCGGCTCAGCCCTCGCGGAGCCAGGGGCTGCCTGGGCAGCGGGTACCTGGCAATAGAGAGCAGGGTGGAGCAGGGTGCGCAGGGCAGCCTCAGGGAGGGGTCGGGGCTGGTTCCCAGCTCCCCCCGCCCCCACCGGCGAGAATCAGGAGGGACCTGCTGCAGGGAAGGGGAGGGGACGGGCCAGCCACCCCGTCGAGCTCCCCTCAGGGCCCCCCTGCAGAGCCGCTGGGCTGGAGTCAGCGGGAGGGGGGCCGGCCCCTGAGTCCCCTCCCTCCCCGCACATGGGGCTGGGAGCCGCCCGGGAAGCTCACAAGCCTCCTGGCCCTGCCCCCGGTCCAGCCTGCTGGCCAAGTCGTGTTGGTTCTTGCCACGGTGTCCCGGCTGCCAGCTCACCCGCTGCCTCTTCCCCACCCAGCCGGGCCGGTTCCCTGGCCACCCGGGCCGGTTCCCTGCTCTGCCCCCTTCCCCAGCCCTGCCCCGAGGGCCTCCGACCCTCCGCGCTGCGGGCTCCGCAGCTCAGTCCCTGCCGCTCCCATGGGGGCTGGCACCACCATGTAGAGGCCTCCCCTGGGCTCCCTCTGTCGCTCGCCCCCAGGGGACCTGCTGGCCTGCCATGCCAGCGGGACCCCGCCTGCGACAGCGGCTCTCCGGGGGCACCCGCCGGGTGAGAGGAGCTGGGCAGGAGGCAGGTCCACGCCCGCTCAGCTTCCCCTGGCCCCGGTGGGAAGGTCGGGCCCCCAGCCACAGGACAGCGGCCGCAGGGCCCTTGGCCCTGGTCCCAGCCAGCCTCTCTGAGTCACGGCAGAACCCAGGAGTGCCGAGGGAAACCTGCCGCCTCTCCCGGCTCCGCACGTCAGGCCTGGGCTGGCTGCCAGGTGCATGATTCATCGAGCGCTTCTCTGCTGTCAGGGGAGCAGGGAGAGCCCCAGAGGGACCCGCTCCTGGAGTCCCGGGCAGGGCCGGCCTCAGGGCAAACTTGTATTTTGGTGTCTGGGCCCCTGCTGCCTCCCCGGCTCCCTCACCCCCTGCACTGTCCCTGGGCCCTGCTGCCTCCCGCTGGCCGGGCCTGGGCTCCACTCCATGGCCTCACACCCCAGGCTCACCCTGCCCTTGACTCCTGAGCACGGGGCCCTGGGCAGTCGCCAACCTGTCAGGCTGGCTGGGGACCGATCTACAAAGGGGGGGGCTCTGGGAGCGGGGAGACAGGGGGTGAGATCTGGGGCTCACAGACAGATCCCGTTCTCCGTCAGCGCACTCAGTGGGAGTGACGTCCCAGCTGGTCCTCCGGGCCTGGGAGCAGAGTCGGGCTCCATGTCTGTGACACCCATACGGAAATCAGGGAAGCCCATCTGCCGGGGGCGAGACGCTGCTTCGCTGAGAGGTCCCCAAAGGGGAATCAGTGTCCGCTTGAGGGGCTCCCCTGGAGGATTGGGGGGCTGGTCTCTGCTCAGCACTCGGCCGTGTTTTTACAAATACCTGTTTGCAGACTTGGCAGAGAGGTGACTAAGGCTGGAGCGATCGGCACCACTTGGTAACGGGGGGTCATGGGGACAATATGCTTTTTAGAACAGCCAGATGCCAGGTCCTACTGCAGGGCACGCTCCCAGGGCAGGCTCCTGCACCCTGGCAAACAGCGATGCTGAGAAGGACTCCGGGGTCCCGGGCGACACTAGAGGCCCCTGTGCCATGCTGGGGAGGGGGGAGAGCGAGGAGCAGCCGGGTGCCAGTGTCAACACTGTACTCGGTGCTGATGAGCTGGTCCCTGGGCACTGCGTCCCACTCTGGTGTGCAGCATCAGACCGGTCGTTGGCACCGCAGAACGGGCTCAGAGAAGAACCACAAGAACAACTCGCCACCTGGAAACCTGCCTCGCGGGAGACTTACCAAGTTTGCCCAGGAGCAGCTCAGAGGGGACTGGCTGCCCACCTGACTGGGGAGACGCTTTCCAGGAGCAGGGGCTCTGCAGGCTAACGGACAAGGGGCTGACAGGCTGCTCCTGGAGCCAGACAAATTCAGACTAGAAATTAGGTGCCATTTTCCCCATGCAGAGAATTAACTGTGGGAACAGCTGGGCCAGGGTGGATGCTCCGGGCTTTGAACCAAGCCTGGAGCCTATTTCTCAAAGTCCGGCTCTGGCTTCAAGAGACGTTACAGGCCGGCACTGAAACGCACCAACCTCACCCCCTGGTTCCCGGTTCCAAACCAAACCCGAGCGAGGAGCCAGCTGCCATGGAAAGGTCCGTGTGTCCCGCAGACTGGGATGTCATTGGCTTCAGATCAAGTTTCCTTCCCAGTCAGTGACCGGGAGACCTGGGCCTGGCTCCCTTCCCAAAGCCCAGCGCAAACCATCTTCAACGCGGGGCCCAGCCCTGCAGGCCAGCTGCCCTGTTTCCTTCCGGCTGCCCACCTGCACGCTGGCATCTCTGACCTGCTGGGAGCGGCCCGGGCAGCAAGGCGGGAGGAGGGGGTACGGGGCTGAGCACTGGGCTGGCATCTCTGACCTGCCACTGCCCGCACAGCGGATTACCGACAGCCATGGAAACCCCCCTACCATTGTCACAGACCCATGGCGGTGCCGACGTGGCCTTACACCCCTCACACAGGGGACACAGGAACACGCTCCCCTTCGCACCGCTTTGGCTGCCTCTGTGCTAGGGGCTGTATCAGGCAGCTGGGCGCGGACCGGCCCTGACGCCAGGCTGAACAGGTTTAATGAAACTGATGCTAACGCGTGTGTAGACAGGGGCTCAGGACAGCGCCGGGCGATGGAACAGCTTGGACTGGAGCCGCCTGCAAGCAGGGGAATGTTGCACCAGTTTGCAAGCAAGTGCAGCCAAACCGAAGCCGCTTTTAAAGCAAAATCTGACCAACCACCCATCCCAGTCACGATCTCTTGGGCTTGGGAAAGGTTCAGAAAAGGGCAGCAAAAGTGATGAGGGGTCTGGAACGGCTGCCACCCGAGGAGAGATTGATGAGACTGGGACTGTTCAGCTTGGAAAAGAGACGACTAAGGGGGGATAGAGGTGATAAAATCATGACTGATGTGAAGACAGTAAATAAGGAAGTGTGATATACTCCTCTTCATACACAAGAACTAGGGGCTGCCAAATGACATTAATAGGCACCAGGTTTAAAACAAATAAAAGGAAATATTTTTTCCACACAACGCACAGTCAACCTGTGGAACTCCTCGCCAGAGGATGTTGTGAAGGCCAAGACCATAACAGGATTCGAAAAGCATTAGAGAAATTCATGGAGGACAGGTCCATCAATGGCTATGAGCCGGGATGGGCAGGGATGATGTCCCAAGCCTCTGTTTGCCAGAAGCTGGGAATGGGTGACGGGATGGATCGCTTGACGGTTCCCTGTTCTGTTCATTCCCTCCGGGGCACCTGGCACTGGCCACTGTGGGCAGACAGGACACCGGGCTGGATGGACCTTTGGTCTGACCCTGTCTGGCCGTTCTTACGTTCTTTTCCAGCCCACCCTGCACTCACCCAGCAGCGGCAGCTCCTGTCCGGGGGCTGAGCCCAGCTTCCGACTACGAGTGTTGCAACCTGGGGCGGGAGGTCGTGACCCCAAACCCCACATCGGCTTGACTATGGCCCAGCCCCCCCCATCACACTGCACCCCCGCGGGCCCCGTCCCAGCACCTGGAGCCGGAGCAGAGCCAGTCTCAGCACAGGAGCCACCTCCCTGCCCAGGTAATCACAGGGCCCGTTAACGAGGCCCCGGGTCCCCCCTGCTCTTTGGAACCTGAAGAGGATCCCGGGGGATGGGCAATGGCTGGCAATCCAATTAACCTGGCGGCTAAATGACAGGTTGCAGCGCGGTGGGACCCGGCCCTACCTGTCCTGGCTGCAGGTGGGAGCCCATAAAAGCCCCGGCCCCTGCTGAGTCC
>ML677352.1:47556099-47573161 GCA_007922305.1 Dermatemys mawii
GGGACTCAGCAGGGGCCGGGGCTTTTATGGGCTCCCACCTGCAGCCAGGACAGGTAGGGCCGGGTCCCACCGCGCTGCAACCTGTCATTTAGCCGCCAGGTTAATTGGATTGCCAGCCATTGCCCATCCCCCGGGATCCTCTTCAGGTTCCAAAGAGCAGGGGGGAGCCAGGGCCTCGTTAACGGGCCCTGTGATTACCTGGGCCAGGAGCTGCCCCCAGCCCTTAGGCCTGGCAGGACTTTTCTGTGTAATGACAGGCTGCGGGAGGCCTTTGCTTCTGCCTTGCCCATCCGACACCCCCCGCGGAGAGGTGCTTTTGTGTCGCTCTGCTATGAAGGGCCCAAAATTAGAGATAACGCCCCACTCCCTGCCTAGGCTGGAACGCACCTCGGACACCTGCCAGGGACACAGGCATGGGAAATTAACTGAGCTCTGCCTTGTAGTCCTCTCCTCTGGGACCAGGAGTGAGAAGAGAGATGGGGGGGCAGGGTTGGATGGGATAGATCGGTAGACAACCTACGGCCTGCGTGCCAAAGGTGCCACGTGAGCTGATTTTCAGTGGCACTCACACTGCCCAGGGCCTGGCCACCTGTCCGGGGGGGCTCTGCATTTTAATTTAATCTTAAATGAAGCTTCTACCGGTGCCAGTAGAAGTCGGTGCCTCTGGGTCTGGCCTGGTCCCCACAAGAGAGGACAGGAGGGTCATTCTCGGGGGCACTGTGGCCTGAGGGCGATGGCCGAGGTCCCACAGGGAGCCGACCTGCTAGGGAGAGAGAGACCCAGGTGACCTGCCCCACAGGCCCTCTCCCCTCCCGCGCCAGTCCTGCTCCCCAGACCTGCAGGCAAAGGCTGGCAGGTCCCTTCTGATGTGCTGGAGAGAATTCACTTCTCCCGCCAAGATCAATCTTCCTCCGGGTATGCAATCCCCCCGCCACCGCCCAGCCCAGCCCGCGTGCCCCCAGGGCCCAGGTCGGAGCGAGGCGCCAGCCTGCACAGGTGAGCTCCAGCTGGCTGGCAGGGCACGGAGCCAGGCAGAGGGGCCAAAAGCTGACGGCGGGTGTCTGTGTGTGTGTGTGTGTGTGTGTGTCTGTGTGTGTGTGTGTGTCTGTGTGTGTATGTGTGTGTGTCTGTCTGTCTGTCTGTGTGTGTGTGTGTGTGTGTCTGTGTGTCTGTGTGTGTGTGTGTCTGTCTGTCTGTCTGTGTGTGTGTGTCTGTGTGTGTGTGTGTGTGTCTGTGTGTGTCTATGTGTCTGTGTGTCTGTGTGTGTGTGTCTCAGGGACACCAGCAGCAGAAGGGCAGGGCTGGATTTGATCGAACCCGACTGCCAGGTGAGTGACAGATGAGCCCCTCTGACCCCACAGAGGGCAAGGGCAGACCTGAGCCCACACAGCCCTTTACCCACATGGTTCCCAGCTGGCCGGGCTCACTCCACCGGGGCAGACCCTGGGGCAGGGCTGCGTGGCCCCGTGCTGCTCTGTGCCAGCCCCGGGACGTCTCGCAGCCAGGGCCTCCGGCGAGCCCAGAGCCAGCACGGGGAGCTGGGCCCAGCCAGACGGAGCGGATGCTGGTAGGGGCAGGAGCAGGGGCAGTCACAGAGACTCTGTCCCCGTCGGTGACTTCAGCTGCAGCCTTGGGGGTCTGCTCGGCTCCTCCCTGCGCTGGGCTGCCCAGCCCTGCTCCCCTGCGAGTGGCCGGGCGGCTCCGCCAGACACACAGATCCACACGCAGGGGCCTCCTGGCTTGGATCTTCTAACACAGCATCCCCAGGCCTGCTGCTGCACCCCCAAGACAGCCCCGTCGGTCTGCCCGGGCCGCCAGAAACGACCCCTGGGCTCAGCCCCCTGCACTGGCCGCTCTTGGAGTCCAGAGGACAGTTCACAGCCTCTCTGCAGACAGGCAAAGCTGCCCCAGTATTGGGGCTGGCCCTGGAGAGATGCCTCCCCTGCAACTTCCACCGCAATGGACGCTGCTGGCAACACAGCCGGCCTGGCAGCACCAGGACGGGAGGGGCCTGCCAGTGCCTGGTCTCCGGATCCTGAGCTGAGGCCAGGAGATGCCCTCTGGCCAGGAGCCCCCGTCCCTGCCTGGCGGTGAGGGCGCATGGCGGGTTGCTACGGTCCAAGGCCCAGTCGGCTCGTGGGGAGGGGAATTTGCAGCCCCCGAGCCCCAACGGCTGAGCCCCGGTGCCCTCGCAGCCTGGCAGACAGGGGAAGGGTTCCACATTTCAGGGTGCTGCCGTGCCCCACAATTTCAAGGGGAAGGGATAGGCCTTGGCAAAGGCAGGGGGGCTGGGAGAGCACCGTTCTTTCCTCTCCCCCACTGGTGGAGCTCGCTGGCGACATGGGGGTCTCATGGCCCCACTGAGGGGAGTCTGGGAAGGTGGTAATGCCAGTGCAGGGGGAGATCACTGCGTCCCCGTGCAGGGGCAGTGCCTGGACCGTCCGGCGAGCAGCACCATGGACATTGGGTGCAATACGGCATTAGCAAGTGTGCCTCCCTAGGAGACCCTGGGTCTGCTTCACCAGCCCCCTGCTGCAAAATACTCCTGGGGATTCAGCCCCAAGGACCAGACTCTGCTCCTGGCTCGGGGCTTGAACCCCCAGCCCACAGGCAAGGGCACAGCCAAGGCAGACGCCCGCCCACCAGGCTCAGCGCTTGCATGGCCTCAGGCTGCTCTTCCACGCGTCAGATGCAAGGAGACCAGTGCACCGCGGACAGAGCGCCAGGCCGCACCTCTGGGGGACAGCCCCGGATAAGCTGGGGGGCCCACGGCCTGGCCAGCGGTCTGTGCCGTGCCCGGCGCCATGTGGCCCGACCCTGGCAGAGGACCCCTGGGCCAGTCCGTAGCAGCAGGACGGTGACTAGAGGCAGGAGCCCAGCTCTCCGCAGAGGGAGCACGGGACGGTCCCCTTCGCCCTGTTGTCCTCACCCGCCCCCCTGCGTGGGGGCGGGGGCAGGGGCATCCCTGACAGAAGAGCCACAGGACGGGGTTAGCTGGAGTGCGGCTTTCCTGGCTCCCATGGCCAGGAATAACTCCGGCGTGGCCAGGCGGGGCGGGCTCCAGGCGGGGCGCTTTGTTTATTATGGTGATTCCCAGGGGAGGGAGGGCTGTACCTCTGCCAAGCCTGCAGCGGGGCGGGGGGAGGGCGGCTCGCAGAGGTCACTGCTGGTCGCTGTGTTTTCCAGCGAGAGGAAAGGGCTTGGTTCCCAGCGCCTGACCGGAGGGAGCTGCGCCAGCCGGCACGTGGAGGGGCCACGGGCTGCACCGCTCTGCCCAGACCCCGGGACTCGAACGGCCCCGCTGGAGCAGATCCTCACAACCCTTCGCCCGCCCTGCCCACCTGTCCTGCCCCGCTGCCCAGCCTGGCTCGCCAGCGCCCAGAAACATGGAGGGAGCCAGCGATGGAGCTAACATGGTCGGGAAGCCAAAGCGCCCTTTAAAAGCCTCCCTTTAGTCCCAGCTCCCTGGGTGACCCCAGCCCCCAGAGCACTGTGGGCCAGCAGCCCGGTGAGCGGGCACCTGGCAAGTGTCTAACTCACAGGCGCTTCGGGCAGGGCCTTTCTCCAGGGGGTGCCCCGAGCTGTGCCCAACCCAACCCACTGGTTTCATGAATATTGCCAGTGCAGGCCCAGCAAACCAGAGCCACCAGCCCCCCACGGGCCCAGCATTCAGCTCCTGGCAGAGACATGCAGACTCCGCACCCCACCCAGGCCCGAGGGGGCCGCTGAGCCCTGGGGCGGGGCTGGCTGGGTTTGCGGCTCCGCACCGCCAGGGGCGTCACCCAGGGCATGTCCTGGGCTGCCCTTGCCCAGGCAGCTCCCTGGGAAGTCACCCCCCACCCCCGCGCCAAACTGTATGTGAGAAACCAGAGGGCTCAGGCAGCCTGCGCCCCACAGGGCAGATCCTGCCCCGGTGCCACGCGGCTCCCAGCAGCGCAAGGACAGCAGGTGACTGGGGCGGGGGCGGGGACGGGGGGGAGGGGGGATGAGGTCACCACGGCGTGTCCAGGGTCCCGGTGCTGGAATCTGAGGGTCTGATATTCCAACAGAAAGGCCCAGTGTCTGGCTGGGGGGGGCTCCTGCCATCCAGAGTGGGGGGCCCTGGCACCTCCCGGGGGGTCTCTGTGCGGGAAGCTGTTCTTCAGCCCCACCCCTAGAAACCTGCTGCACCCGGCACAGAAGAGGCTGCCGTCCACCCTCCACCCCAGAGGCAGCTGCATTTCAGCGGTGGCTGCAGAGAGGGGCCATTCCCCACTCAGCCGCACCAGAGCCGAGGGGGTAGCCCCGGGGCTCGCGTGCCCCACTGGTGTGAGGTGGCACGGTGCGACCGCGCCCACTGTGCTCGGTCCGGCGGCGCCAGCTGGGACCCCGGCCAGGGCTCTGCCAGGGGAATGTGACTCGGGAACCTTTATTGTCCTTTCAGGGTTTGTTCCCCGCCCTCCATGCCGCCCCCCAGGCCAATCAGCGGGGGTTGGGCGGGGCACCTGGGGCCTGCCCCACACCCGTTACCTGCCATCCTGCCCCACTCCACAAACATTCCCTTGCTCAGGCCACGGTAAATATTATGGCAGGGCAAACAGAGTGACTCAGACCCTTTGTTCCGGGGAAGCCAGGGGCTTGTTCGCTGCTGTTTAATGACCCTCCAGCTGTGTACCCGGGAGCTACTCATTAACCGGGAGCTGCAGATGGGGGAGCGGGGGCAGCATGCCAGCAGAGAACAGTTTGCCAGCCCAGGGCAGGGGCTGCAAGCAAACAAGGGCAACCTTTAGCCAGCGCTAGTGTCTTCACTGAGGGGTCGGCCCCCGATAGCCTCTTTGGGAGGCCAGCGATCCTGAGGGGCCAGCCCAGCTCCCGGCCCCACTCCCCAGCGGCCCCAGTCTCCCACCCAGCCCAGCTGTGGGCACCTGGGAGACTCAGGAGCAAGGTGCATTAATTTCCTCCGACACGGAAACTATCGAAGGGGTGTGAGCGCAACGCCCCGGCCATCAGGGAGCCCCACTCGCGCCCCCAACCTCGGGGCCTGTCCGTCCTGCACCCGGCCCATGTCCTGAGCCCACGCCATGCAAAATAAACGTGGAGCAACGTCTCAACGCGGACCAGCCCGCTGCCCCTCGTCTCCTGTCTGGGCCCTGGGTCCCTGCCCACTGCCAGGGCTCGATCAATAACCGCCCAGCTGGGGGCTCACTCTGCAGGGCTCCGGCAGCCTCTCAACGAGCCCAGCCTGCGGCAAGATGCCAATGCAGGGAATCAGCGGCCTTGTATTGCTGGGCCAGCTTTTCCCCTCCTTAGCCAAGGAGCCGCTCTGCGAGAAGCAGCCAGTAATGCCAGGCCGGGAGGGAGGCGGGGGGTTCTGAGTCCCCTCGGGGGTGCAACATTCCAGCCCCGAAGCGTAAGTCCCAAGGGCTGGGGCTCACGGGGCCAGGGCCAGCCGGACCCTGGCATGGTGGGGGGTGGGAGATCCGTGGATCAGGGCATGAGGCCCATCCGGGGAAGACTGAGACCAGAGGAGCCGAGGGTCAAGACTTGTGGGGCTCCAGCTGCCCCATCCCTGTGAGATGCCATGTGAACGCTTCCCTGGGGACTGACCCCTCTGCAGCTGGACGTGTGCACAGCAACTGGGCCCTGGGCTGCTGGGAAGCTGGCCTGGCCCCTCCCTGGGCCGTGCCTGGACCAACTGTCCCAAATTCACCCGCCCCAGGGGCAGGGAATTCCCCATACCCCTCCCTTAGCACCACCTGTCCCAGGGATGGCCCGAGCTCTCAGAGGGCCAATCCCCAGAGCCCGGCTCGGCACGGACTCCCCCTGCCCCACAGCTGCAGCTCCCACGATTCCCAAGGGATCCCCAGCCCCCTATCCAGCACTTTCAGGGCGGAGTGCAGGGCGGAGTATGGCACATGCCAAGCGCTGCTGCTGCAGGTGAGAGGCTCCGCCCCTGCCCAGGAGAGCACTGGCGTCTGCATGGGGCGGGACGGAGGACACTCACCGGTTTCCAATAATTCTCCCAGTTCCCACCCATGCTCTGGAGCTAAACAAATCGATCCCGGGCGCTGGAGATAGCAGCACGAGGCCTGAGTCACTCACGCCGGCTGGAGGCCAGGGCATCGCACGCTCGCGAGTCACGTACACACGCTCACACCCACTCACGTGCCAAGGTGAGCGCTGACGTCGGGGGCACTGCCTCCGTTTCCTGCCACCAGCCTGACGGGTCCCCCAGACCTCCGGGCCCCTGAACATCTTCTCCCTTACTGGCTCCCGCGCCCCCTGCTCCAGCCCTTGCTGCCTCTGAGCCAGCACTGGGCAAAGGTCCCTGGGCACTGCCTAGCGCTGTGGGGATGGGCCGAGCCAGGGGCCAGACCCTGCTCTGGCCCCTCCAAGCTGTCTCAGAGGTGGTCTCACCCCTTGAGTGTAGCATGGGCGGGTGGGCACGGGTCTCTGAGCAGGCACTTACCAGGGGACATGCATGATGGGAGTGGAAGCCCATCTCCCGAGCTGGCTCCGGCGCCTGCCAGTCCGCTGGGCCCTGGCTGGCCCGGTGCACAGCCCTCTGGGGGCACAGAGACGGAGCCTCCCCCACGGCCAGGGCATGTCCCCGCAGTGCCAGGGCACAGATCCCCCAGCAACGTGCTGGAAGGGTCCCTCCTCCAGGACTCCATTGCCCCTTGCCTGGCGGTGCCAACCACCCCTCGGTATGCCCCCCGCCCCAGCAGTGGGCACATTTTGGACAGTCAGTCCCATGACGGCCGGCCTGGGGTGTTATCGGCGGATGGTGGAATGCCCCATAGCACATGGGGCTGGTGAGCCCTAGAGACTGTGCTGTGGGGACCAGCCCAGGGGCTGACTCTGCCACCCCTGGTCTCTGCGGTGCGATGAGGTCCCCTCTGCACTGGGAGGTGTTAGGTGTGGAGGGGGGCCAACCCCATGCAGGGCCCCACGCAGGCAGGGCTGAAGACGGGGCCCTGGCCCATGGAGCTGAGGCAGTGGAGTGGAGGGTCAGCCACACCCCACTCTGCCCTGGGCAGGGGCTCTCCTTCCCCAGCAATGCCACCTATTTCCTGGTTTCAGCTCCACCCCCCCTGCCTGTGACTCCGCCCCCACTGCCTGTGACTCCGCCCCCACTGCCTGTGACTCCGCCCCTCCTGGTACCTGAATGGGCCAGGATGGAGCCTCTCCACCTCCTTGAGGGTGCGGTACCAGCAGGCACCATCCCACCATGCCCCCCTGCCCTGCAGTTCCTGGCCCCAGCACCGGCCTGGCTTTGGCCCCCCAGCTTCCCCCTCAGGAGTTGGGAAGAGCCAAAGCACAGGAGCCCTGCCCAGAGCCCAGCCCCTGCTGGGCTGGCCGCTGGCCTGGGCCATCCCTATGGAGTGCAGGCCCGCGGCTCATTGCGGGGGAAGCCGGGAAGACAAGCTGTGCCCTGGCGACGAGCTCCCGCCGGCACTCAAGCCGTAACACCTCCGAGCGTGGGGCCTTGGTGTGCCTGGGCGGCCTCCCCTTCCCACCCAGGCCTGAGCCACGGCCCCTGTGCCCCATGCGCACGGACCACGTAGCCCTGCTGGCCCAGCGGCAGGTTCCCATCACGTTCTGCCCTGCGCTGAGCAAACAGGGCCGCTCCTGCGCTGGCGATGTTTGAGCAGGATTAGGGGCTGGGCCCAGCAGGGGAAAGGAGCCCTCCTGGCTTCGCAGGCACCAAGCAAACAGGCTGGGTCAGTGCGTGCCAGAGTTCATGCTCCGTGCAGTGCCCAGGGAGATGGGTGGTGCCCGTGGCACTTCAGGGGTTGAACCCCATGGATCGGAGACAGTGCCCAGGGCCATGGACAGGGGCACCAGCGGGGGAGCTGCTGACTCAGGAAGTGTGAGCCAGACCCCACGGCCTCGCTGAGGGGACATCTCCCGTGCTCTCCTTTCTGCATCACCCCTACACGCTGCCAGGCACTGGGGGCGAGGCCAGCCGCGGTGTCAGGAGCCCACAGACAAACAGCTCGCCGCTTTGTTTGGTCATGGACAAGGCTATTTATAGCCCCCCCGTGGCTCCCTCCCACAGCTCCCCCATCGAGAGATGAGCTGCAGCAGGACCCGACCCATCCCCTGGGGCTGAGCCCAGGGGAAGAGAGGGGGCTGGGGGCTGTGCCCACAGAACCAGCACATCCTGCCTGGTGGGGAAGTCCCTCTGCACAACTCCGGGGAGACCCCCCCAGCCCAGCAGCCTCCTGGCCCAGAGCTGCCAACCCCTCCCGGGGAGACTCAGTTCTGGGCACCCCCTTCCCGGAGCATGCGACCCACTGGCGGATGTTCGGGGAGCCCTGGAGCGGCAGGGGCTGAGCTCTGGGCAGGGCTAAGGAGGGACCCAGAACACGGGAGGGTAGTAAGGGCAACCCAGAAGGGATGGGGCCAAAGTGGAGCAGGGCTTCCTGCCAGGCCTTCGGGGCAGGCCCTGTGGACTGCAGCACAGCGCACGACCCTGCCTGGCTCAGGGCTGGCTGGGACCCCGGGGGGCTTTTCTCTCCCTAGATCCTAACCCCCATGCAGGGAGCAGCACAGGGCATCCCGTGAAGGGGCTGCCTGGGGCCCACCTTTCCTGTCTGGGGTGGGGGTCAATGGCCCGGGTGGGAGGGGGCTGCATCAGGACCAGCGCGTCTCTGGGGCCAGCGCGCTGCGGCGGGCAGTGTGGGAACTGGCAGCGCCGGCTGGGGTCTCCCAGGACCAGAGCAATCCCCAGCCAGAGAGACACAGGGATCTATAGCTAGCCATCGAGTGTGCCCATCACCCTGGTACCCGGCCAGGCCCCAGCCCCGCTGCCCCCCACTGATCCCCGTTTGGAGTTCCTAGATGGATTGACCCTGCTGCAATGTGGGGGCCACACTTGGGGGAGTGGGGGGGTCCCTCAGGGACAAGTTAACCAAATTAGGGCCCAGAGATCCCCTGCTCCCTGACAGCCCCTCCCCACACCACTGCAGGCTCGGGGGCTGGGCCAGGGCTGGAAAAAGGGGCTATGGAGCAGGAACCTGCCCACCACGAGCAAAGCCCTGAGCCTGTCACCTCTCAACGCTGGACTCAGACGGACCATCCTGGCTCATCCCGTTGTTTGTTGAAGGCGAGGAGAGGACGCAGGAGACGGGGGCTGGATCCTGCCACGCCGGGGAACGGAGAGCGAGGGGCTGGGGGGCGGGATGACCCCGCAGAGGAAGCAATAGGTACCCGGGCAGGGGCAGGTGGGAGCCCGGGAGATACTGTCACGTGACATTTGTCGAGGCCTGTCCTGACACGGGCCCGTCCCATGGGGGTCAGCCCAGAGCAGAGAGATGCCAGCTGAGCCCCCAACGGAGACTCCGCCCCAGCCTGCCAGAGACCACAGGGCCATGGGAGGAGGAGACGGTCGCCCTTGTGGGGTCAGGGGGAGGTGGGCCGCAGCCCCTGACCCGCAGAAAGGGCTGTTTGTCCCACTCTCCACCCCAGAGCTGGCGGGACGGCCCTGGCTCATCTGGGTCTCACACTCCGGCAGGATGCAGCATCTCTCCAGGACGATGCAGCCGGGACGGACGCAGGCAGGTGGCAAGTCTGCCCCATGCAGGATCTGTCACCAAGGGCACGTGCCTCCCCTCAGAGGCGGGAGGCGGGTACCCTTCCCAGGCAGCGAATCCAACCAGAGCGGGGACACTGCTTGGCTCTCCTGGTGGCTGGCTCCCTCTTGTGCTGAGTTCGGGGTTTGCGCCTGTCCCTCCAGCGCTGGGGGCTGCACGTTGCCCCTGGCCTGTCAGGGATTCGGGCTCCTCTCCTGCCCCACAGAGGAATCGTGCCAGCCCCAAACACAACGATCCAGACAGCCTGGTTCGTGGCTGTGGGGGCCGTTACACTGGGTGACATGAAAGGGGAAGAACTTGGAACTGGTAGAGGAAATACAGAAACTGGGGCCGAGGGGGGGGGTCTGTGGGTGGACCAAGGGCTGTACCACACAAGCTCTTCGTCGGGGCTGGAGGAGGCGCTGAGCGTCACTGCTACATCCGAGGTGGAGCAGGGTGTTTGACACCCGTTTCAAGGGGCCTGTTAACACCCCTCCAGTCACGGGGGGAGGGGAAGAAGTGGGGAGCAGCTGCCATGGTGTTAGTGAGTGGCAGGTTGTTGCAATAAGCCAGGGGTGGACAAACATTCTGGCCTGAGGGCCAAACTGGGTTTACAAAATTATATAGAACTGGTCTGAATTTTTGGACTGAAAAAATTTCCAATCAAAATTTGCTCCATGAACTGTTTGCTCCGGACCTTTCTGGAGATAGTCAGTAGCAACGTAAATAGTGAATTTGATTTCCCAGCCTTCACTTGTTCTTCGGTTGCCTCTGATGTAACACTGAGTATATGGCTGCATATATTTGTTGACTAATAACTAGAAATAAAGGGTCAAACCTAGCTACATTACTATTAGACAAAGGGTTTGGAGATTTCCTCCAATGCCCCTCCCCCTACTCCCCTTCGCCATCCATTGTACTGTAGTTTAAATAAATTACTGAAATAATTGAAATCAGCCTGATTCTATTGTGTTACTTCGATAAATACAAGGTTCCGAATTTTAAAATATTGTCAGCTGAATTTTTAAGGTTTTGGCCCAGAGTTCCCCCGGGAGTGTCTGTCTGTCCCCGATGGACACAGCCAGGTTACGATCACTGGACCCTGGCAACCACCCGCTCTCTGAGAAGCCCTAAAGCAGATGTCCTGGCTGCCCGTGTTCAGGCAGGAAGTCCCTGCACGAAGGCCAACCTGGCTAATTAGTCTGCAGATCTCCAAGGCCCCCATGGGTGCACATTCAAGCTCTGCTCCCTCTCCCAGGCACTGTGGGTGCTACACAGCCACCCCCGATTTATTCCTTGCCCTGCAGGATAGAGGAACCAAACCTTCTCCAATGTCCAAAGGGGAAGACTCTGCTGGAACCAGCAGGACTCCATGAGATCCTGACACAGCCGTGAAAGCCTCTCTGAGCTCCCAGCCAGCTCAGGGCTCTTGCAGCTTCAGAGCTAAGGCCAGAAGGGACCCTCAGGGGAAGCTACTCTGACCCTCGCATGGCCCAGGCCAGAAACCTACCCCACAGGGTCCTGCCCTGGGCCCCATCACCTGCGGGGGAGCTGGAGTGTCTCTTGGAGGCAGCCCTCCATCTGGGCTTAACAACTCCATGTGACAGAATCTAGCATGTCCTTGGAGAAGTGAGTTTTACCCACAAAAGCTTCTGCCCGAATCAATCTGTTGGTATTTAAGGGGCCACCAGACTCCTTGTTGGTTTTGTGGATACCGACTAGCACGGCTGCCCCCGATACACGTCCCTGGGGAAACTGCTGGGGCAATGGTCACAAACTCACATTGGAATCAGCTGCAGGGTTTGACGGGGAGGGTGTCCGGCTTCGACTGCCAGGCACTAGCTCTCATCTGCCTCTGCCTGCTAAGTTAGAGACCCCAACATAGAATCACAGAATATCCTCGTCGGAAGGGACCTCAGGAGATTCTAGTTCAACTGCCTGCCCAAAGCAGGACCAACCCCAACTAAACCATCCCAGCCAGGGCTTTGTCAAGCCTGACCTTAAAAACCTCTAAGGAAGGAGATTCCACCCCCTCCCTAGGAACCCATTCCAGTGCTTCACCACCCTCCTAGGGAAAAGGTTTTTCCTACTATGCAACCTAAACCTCCCCCACTGTAACTTGAGACCATTACTCCTTGTTCTGTCATCTGGTACCACTGAGAACAGTCTAGATCCATCCTCTTTGGAACCCCCTTTCAGGTAGTTGAAAGCAGCTATCAAATCCCCCCTCAGTCTTCTCTTCTGCAGACTAAATAATCCCAGCTCTCTCAGCCTCTCCTCGTAAATCATGTGCTCCAGCCCCCTAATCATTTTTGTTGCCTTCCTCTGGACTCTTTCCAATTTATCCACATCCCTTCTGTAGTGGGGGAGGGGAGGGCAAACTGGATGCAATACTCCAGATGTGGCCTTACCAATGCTAAATAGAGGGGAATGATCATATCCCTCGATCTGCTGGCAATGCCCCTATTTATACAGCCCAAAATGCCATTAGCCTTCTTGACAACAAGGGCACACTGTTGACTCATATCCAGCTTCTCGTCCACTGTAACCCCTAGGTCCTTTTCTGCAGAACTGCTGCCTAGCCATTCGGTCCCTAGTCTGTAGCAGTACATGGGATTCTTCCTTCCTAAGTGCAGGACTCTGCACTTGTCCTTGTTGAACCTCATCAAATTTATTTTGGCCCAACCCTCTAATTTGTCCAGGTCCCTCTGTATCCTATTCCTACCCTTAATGGAAAAGAGGGGTCAGTGATCCTCACTCCAGAGAACCCCCTCCCCCACTCAGCATGTGCCCCAGTGAGTCACTGGCCACCCCCAGCCTGGACTCCTTGTTCTCTCCCAGAGCAAGGGGTCACATTACAAACACCTTCGTGTATTTACAGTGAATGCTGCAAAGCACCTGTCAGCCTCTGCCTAGGGCTGACCTGCAGGCCCACATTGTGTGTGGGGTGTGGAACAGGGCCCCGGCACTTCAGGCCATGAAATGAACTTCCAGAGAGTAAGAGGCATTTGAGAATGACGCTCCCAGCACTACGGTGTGCAGCGTTATTGTGGCCCTGTTAGTCCCAGAATATTAGAGAGGCTGGACTCCGCCTTGCCTATCTACCATTCCTCCCAGTTTAGTGTCATGTCATCTAGGTACCTACAGACCCTGATCCAGTCACCCCTGAACCTCCCCTCGGATGAGCTAAACAGATTCAGCTCCTTACAGCTCTCAGGTTTCCTAGATCTCAAATCATGCTTCTAATTCTTCCCTGAGTCCCCAGGTGTCTGATCCCCCAATCAGAAAACCACTAAACTAACTGGTTTTCAAAGACCTGCCACCTCCTCAGCCTGACAAAATAACCCCCCCACCCCCCTGAAATGCTCTGGGCTGCCTCTTATATAGGGCCACACTGACCACACCCCCTTTTCTGTGCACTGGCCTTCCCTTCCCCCAGGCTGGCGTGACATCAATTCTGTTCCCCCCAACCACCCCCTGTACAGAAAGGTTCCTAGCCAACAGCGAACTTGCACAGAGAAATCAGCCCTGGCGAGCTGAGCCCGATAGAGTGAGGCCGGACCAGCAGCCACGGGAGCTGTATCAGAGGAGCCCTCCCTGCCCGGATCCTGGCTCCTGGTCTTCCTGCTGGTCCCCACTGCCTCTCAGCCAGGGCAGGGCCCCCCCCCCCACACCATGCCTGGGTGACGGGGACACGGGCCAGGGACATGGGTACCCTGGCCCCCGCCCAGGGCAGGTGGAGGGTCAGGTCTCCCCATAGCAGCCTGGGCTTCCTGGCCAGCACTTACCACTGCAGGACCCTGGGGGAAGACGCAGAGCGGGGGGCGGGAGCAGAGTTCTGGTGCCAGTGGCCCCCCAACTTCTCCCCAGGTTCCAGCATCCTGCGGGGGGTTCACTGGGAGCCCTGAGCCGGGGGCGAGGCGCACGGGCCCTAGGGAAGGGAGCAGAGGCCTGACTGAGGGGCAGCTGGTGTGTTCCCCTAGAGTGTGACCTGGCGGAAAGAGAGACGGGCGTCGGGCGTGGGGGTCACCAAGTGGGGACAGAGCCACAGGGCCACACTCAGCTGCAAGGGGCTGCCCCAGCCAGTGGGAGCCAGGGGGACGCTGGCCTGAAGCACCGGTGAGAGTGCCGCTCCCTGTCGAAACCCACGGGCTGCCCAGGGGGGTCCCAACATCCATCTCCAAGGGACCAGCTTCCATGGGCACCGCGCACCCTTGGCTTCCCTGGGCGCGGAGCATCCACAACCGGGCTGCTTCCACTGGGGCCTCATGGGGGGCGCGGGGCTCAGGCTAGCCATCGGTGCTCCATGCCAGGAGAGATCCTGGCCTGGGGGGTCTCCGTTGGGACCTCAACCCCCTCGCCTGGGACGATCTTGGCCCCTCCCCTGCTTTGGAGCCCATCTCTGAGAAGCCTAGCCTGGCGCTGCCCCATAGCCTGGCCCCTCCCCGGGGAGCAGACGCCCCACCCAGCCCAAGCCCCACGGCTGGGCCCGCTCTGTGAGCAGCAGGGCTGAATGGAGTTTGGGCCCCAGGCTGGGGGTTTGAGCAGCATTAACTCCATGGCTGCTGCTGAGTTGCTCAGTACCTCAGGCAGTAGCCACACGTGGCCGCATACAGCACACATCTGGCAAAGGTGCTGACGGCGGGAAGCAAAGCGGGCCAGGCCCACGCGGCGAGGCCAGGCAGGAGCCGGGTTTCGCGGGGGAACGCTGACGGTTTTCCGTCCATTCGAATGGTCACCGTTGTGCAGAAGGAGCATTCGCGCCTCCTCGGGTTGGTATGGCTGGGAGTTCTCAACTGTGGGAAGTTATGGGGGGGTCAGAGAACAGCGGGGGAGGGACAATAATTATTTAATGCCCCTGGATGCTGAAATTCCAAAAGGCAAAGTTTTGTCGCTGTTACAGCAAGAACCGTCCCCGCCAGAGTCCGCGGAGCAAACAACCGTACGCCAGCTGCCAACAACCGGCTGGGCCCGGGGGAGCGTGGATGGAAATAGTCCATCCTGGTGGAAATCTCGTCCTTCGCTAGCCGAGGCTATGAGCCTGGGCCACCACTAGAGGGACTCGGAGCCCTTTGGAGCCGGCGGCTGGAGGTGCCAGGGCTGCATGTGAAGCATGGAGGTCAGGGCAGCAATGTTGCCTCTGGCAGGCCTGTGTCCTTCCCTCGCTGCTCTGCAGCCCTAGGGCATCCCAGCCTCCACACCTGGACTGTCCAGCGCACGGAGCCGGCCCACATGGCAGAGCAGCAGGTGTATCTGGTGCCAGCAGCTGGGGTCCCTCCGAACGCACCTTGCTGCAGGGTCTCGGACATGCCCATGGTTGCGGGGAGAGGACAGCTCGGGCTGGTCTGGGGACACAGAGCCCTGCCCCTGAAACCCCTCTCCCCCGCATCAGGGATGGCACGTGCCCCCACACGGCCTGTTCCATGCCCCATGAGACGAGGGGTCTCACCACAGTTCCACAGACCCCTCGGGCATCGACGGGGCTGACTGGCAGCTGGACGTGGGCTTCCCCCTGCCCTGGAGCACCCGGGAACGGCGGGCAGGTGAGGGCCCTCACACAGGGGCTGTGCTGGGCGGGCAGAGGTGGCTGCCTGACGTGCGGTGGGGACACAAGCCCCTGCTTCTCCCCGGCTCCTGCCCCGTTCGCACCCCTGCCCTGGCCTTGCCCCATTGCCGTGGCTGTCGCAGGGATCGGGGTCTGGCCTGGCTGGAGACGGGTCTGGCCCCAGCTGGGATCTTACTGAATATTTGAAGCTGGAATTTCCCTGGATCCCCCCAACATGTGAACCCACCTCAGCCCAGGGTCTCTGCACCACTCTGGATCTGACCCTCCACCCGCCTCCTTCTTGGAGCACCCCAGGGAGCGCCCCATGCTGCTCTGACCCCTGCCCCAAGGGGCCACGTTACTGCCTGGGCATGCGGAGGCCAGGCCAGGTGACCAGAATTGCCCCTTCTGGCCGTCCCCACTACCGCTCTTTGGTGGCTGGTGGCGGTGAGTTCCACAGGCAAACCTGCATTCTGTGAAAGGTCCCCAGGGGACTCTGGAGGTTTCCATTTGGGGAATGTTTTTATGATGCCCATCTTGGCTGGCGGGGGGGCCCCCACTTGTTCCCAGCATCCCTCTGGCCAAGTCCCCGCCCCCGCTGCGGTTTGGTGAGTTTCAGGGTCGCTGGGTTTCGAGCCCCAGAGAAAGCACCCGCCTCTCCAGCGCAGGGCCGCCCAGAGGATTCAGGGGGTCTGGGGCAAAGCAATTTTGCACCAGTGGTGCTCCAGGTCTTCGGCGGCGGGTCCTTCACTCTCTCTGGGTGTGTTTGGCAGCACTGAAGGACCCGCCCCCAAAGTGCCACCAAAAACCCGGAGCGCCAGCAGGTACTATATTCTCGTGGAGGCCCCTGTGGGGCCCGGGGAAAATTGCCCCACTTGCCCCCCACCTCGGGTGGCCCTGCTCCAGCGTGCAGGCCACACGGAGGGATCCCAGAGCAGGGGGTCCCTGGATCCATGGGGCGGCAGGTGCCCCAGGAACAGCTGTGCTGGGCAGGGTCTGTGGGGTGCAGGGGAGGCCGTGGAACTGTACTGGAGTCTGCCTGGTCCCCTTGAGACTTGGATTAACCCTCCCAGTGCTGGAGCCAGCACAGCCCCCAGCCATGTGTTGCTCCCCACACTCGCTCCTCGGGGAAGAGTGGGCCCTGCTCGGAGCCCGTGGGCACTGACACTGACAGCGGGGGGCAGGGTATGCTGGGGATGGTGGGTGGAGCACGGAGTGGGGAGCTGGCAGATGTCTAACCGCCCGCAGCAGGCCCATGAATGCGCCGGGTGTTGTACTTAAAGTCCCGCACAGGATCTTTTCAGGGGGAATAAGGCAAAGCACCACATTTATTAGTAATCCATGTAAAAATTAATGTTATCATTTGTATATGATCTCTAGCACACTCATGCACTCACACACACTCACACACACACACACACACACACACACACACACACTCACACACACACACTCACACTCACACACACACACACACACACACTCCGTCTTGCTGTTACCACCACTGAGTTGCTGCCCTTCACTTCACTGGCCAGGTGAGTTAGATGGGGGAGGGGTGGAACCGGGCAGGATCCGGATCGATGCTCCGATGTTGACGAGACCCGGGGTCCCCTGCCGGACCCCTCACTTCTAGAGCAGCTTCCCACTCCTGCAAATCTGTCCCCGATTCAAAATCTGGGGCTGTGTCCATTGGTCCCTTGTGCTGCTTCTCTCTGGGTTTGTCCCAATGCTGCGGGGGGCGGGGGGGTCCCAAAAGGAGGTGCTGGCTGCTAACCCCGAGGCGTCGATACTCTGATCTTCCTTAGTCAGCCCATGTGACAAGTGTGATTGTCCTTGGTCTGGCTCCCATCCCCTCTTCAACCATTGCAGCTCTCTGGAGGTACCGCCTTCCTCATTCACCCCTCGGTCATTCACCCCCCTTCCTTCACCCCCCTCATTCACCCCTCAGTCATTCACCCCC